>JAMQGT020008871.1:10000-54220 GCA_024447675.2 Pterophyllum scalare | reverse complement strand
TTATGTGGTCTTGGTTCAGTTACGTATTGCTAAAGTAGCTTTACAAATTAAAAGTGTCACAAAATAAAACTCCATTATGAAATAAATAAATAAATCATGAAGTAAATAAATAAATCTTGAAATAAATTAAAATAAAATAAGAAAAAAAATCTTTTAAAAATATTTTGCTTTATTTCATGGGGATATTTATTTATTTCATGGAATATTTATTAATAATTTATCAATAGCAGTATTTATTTATTTATTCATTTATTTAATTTTGAATGAAACGGTTCTCCATAGAAAATGACCATCATCCCAGAAATCAGCATTAAACAGTTTACACTGTTCCACCTGAATAAAAACTGACCTCGAATCTGTTTTAAACAGTGGCCAACATGACCTTGAGCCCACTGAGTTCATGCTAATAGTCAGTAGATGTGTCTTTAACACTAAAACATGTGAAGCAAAGTCACTGGATGAAACACTGAGCTGATCTGAAGTCAGTCGGACTGCTCATCTGACTGGAGGTCAGTGTTTTTCACGCGCACTAAAAGCTGCCTTTCTGGCACTCTGTGCAGCCTTTGTCTTTGGGGGTCTCTGTAAACATATCTGCAGCTGACGGAGGAGAGTTCTGGTTTCTGATTGGCTGTGTGCAGGTAAACAGTCCACGTGGAGCACAAACGAGGGAATTTTCTGAAATCTTGGTAGCAACTGCACTTTTCTAGGTTTTTGAAGGCGTTTCTTCACTCATCCAAGAGGCTTCTTCAGGTGTAGAGCAGCTGGTGGACGTGGGGGTCCTGAGGGTCGTTAACCCACTAATGTTCATGTAAGTCATCAGTGAGCAAAGGTGTGAAAAAAGGTGTGGGTCATTCCCATCACTGGGATCTACCCAGATATCCTCTGGCTGCTCTGGGAGCCCAGAAATACTGAACTGAACCGAGCAGACGAGGCAGCGGTTCCCAGATTCCTGTGGGTCACAGGAAACAGTCGGAAGCTCTGCTGACCTCCTGACGGGCCTTCCTCGAGAGAACCCGCCTCACCACAAACATGACACAGGCTGATTCTTGGAGCGTTTTGAAACACTCTGTAAGTAGGTCATGTGAGTAGGTTCATGGAAAAGATATTTTTAGGAAAGTGATGGGAGAATCGTAACTGTGGAAATGTGGAAAATGGAGAAAAAAGCTTCCAACGCGAGTTTGATTGAGTCCAAACAAGGATCTTTTCCTAATGTGTCAGTCACACGAGAACAAAAGTAGGATGGCAACTTCCTTGGAAAGAAAAAAGTATCAGTGGTCTCACACTGAATCCTGAATGAACGGCTCTATTCCTGCTGTTTTTCCTGAGCTCAGCAATAAAATATTAAAACATCAGTCCATGCATATGAGGCTGGATCTCAAACCTGGACAGGTGCAGAGCAGCTGTGTGTCAGGTGGCCTTTGGTAATGCCATGAATTTATTTCCACTTGTGCAAAAGCTGCAGCAGTTTAGCGTCTTTGATGTCAGTAAATCTAATTACAGAGATTTTCAGGTATTACAGGTGAAAATCACAGGAAGCTGGTGCTGCGTGCATGCGGTCAAAGAACGTACGTTCTGCCTGAGCGAGACGCCGATCCGTGGACACGCTGACACACACAGCTGCTCAGAGAGAAGACTTAACCTTTGATCTCTGCTGTTCAGACGTTATTGATCCAGACACACATTAATCAAACAGCATCAAACAAACATGCCCGTCTGACTGCCACCTGCAGAGGGATGGAGGCCGGCGTGGGAACACGGTGAACCTGAGCCTCCACATCGAGTCGCTGTGGTAACCATTTCTGTGGAACGCTGATTGGTTATCAGCACCCACCACGCTCCGACCGCGGTCACCGATTAGCTGAAGCTATTCCACCTTTGCCTGAACCAACCAGAGTGGCCACAATGCCATCTCCTTCCTGGGCTCTCATTTGTCCTCTGCTCAGATGGTTTTTGTAGCCATCGCTCTGTATTTCTGTGTTTGAATCCTCTGACCTCTGGTGTAACATCAGAGCCCTGCAGTTAGCTCCGCCGCCGCCTCCGCCCGATCGGACGCTGGTTCCCGCCTCGGCCAGGTCGTATAAGAGGAGCCGATCAATAAACAGTTTAGTTTTGCCTTTGAATGGGTCGCTGATATCACAGGTATTTAAAGGGATTGACTGAATTCCTGACCCTTTAAATAAAAACATGAAGCGCTGGTTCCTGTCCGACTGTTGCAGCTGTTTTCACCTGCATGAACTTTGGTGTTTGGTAATGAGAGCATAGTTACACATCACTTTCAAATGAATTGAAGGTTTATTGTGATAAGATAGTGTTTTTGTAGTTTTACGCTGGCTGTACCAGCTGAAAACAATCTATGAATTTAGCTTTTTAGTTTTTAATCCAAATTTAAGAGCGCAGCCATAAAGAGCCCACAGGGTCCTCTGGACTGGATCCTGATCCTTTCATAATAAAAGTCTCATGCTTTCGCTGGGCACCCACACTCAGATTTTATTAACAGAAACGATGCTCTCTGACACAAAAAATATCCACGTCTCATCAATAACCCTCCGCATGATGTATTATTTATCAATAACGCTCTCGCTTTTAGCATTACAGCAAATCCATTTATTCAGTATGTTGGAGAAATGCTAATTAAATTCAGATTAGCTAATTAGTGCTCGTTTCTGCCTTGTTTGCTTAGTTTTTCTATCAAATGATAATTTAATTGTTAATGAATTAATCTGAGGTAATCTTCCCGTGGTTGGGCACCGCGGCCCTGCTGCTCTGACTGCGGTGAAGAGTTTCCAACCTTCGCTCGCTGTTCTCGTCCTGACGGTCAGAGCAGCGCAGCAGGAAGTGTGCTTCTGAGTTTCCTGTTTCAGAGGGATGGTTACCACAGAGACTCTAACGGGGAGTCGCAGCTCACACAGACATTCAGCTGCAGCGCTAATGTGTGTGTGTGTGTGTGTGTGTGCGTGTTTGTGCGTGTTGCTACCATGTTGTCTCTAATCTAGTCAACAAGAACACAGGACATTAAGAATCTGAGAACCAAGAAGACGTCTTACCTCGTTAAGCTGTCCGATCAGATTAATTAGTAAAGGAGAAGCATGGGGGGAGATAACAGTCATGAGTGGGGCGCTCAGCTGGACAGCTGCTTTTCATTCATGAGCTCAAATGAACTGATTACTGCATCAATGCTACAATCAGATCTAGATGTAAACACAAAATCTGAATCTGCTCCAAAATTCTGGCACAACATCACAGGTGGCATCAACGACATTCATGATTTATGAATGATTTACAAATCAGCTTTGCCTACAGCAGTTAGAGGACAGATTTCCAAAATAAAAGCTGCTCACAAACATGGACAAAGACACACACTGACTGACATTAACGCTGAACTACAACGTGCTGCACGCGCAACGCTGGACAGAAAGCAGCATCCCAGGTCCTTCCAGGCAGACCTCTCAGTGAGCATGTTCCCACCAGCAGCCCCAGCTAACACACCCCCACAGTAATAATGTGGGTGACACCTCCGCACACCACACTTTATCATTACCATAGAAGGATTTGGTTAACACCCAGGAGGTCAAGTAGACCAGTCAGCGGCACACTGGGCATACTGGTGGAGACATACTGGTGGAGACATACTGGTGGAGACATACTGGGCGGAGCCCTGTCTGTGAGCAGTTTGTAAAGGCTGTCATTACTGAACAGACAGACGGACAAGAGTGAGACAGAAACACTGGAAGAACTCCTCACTGCTAACTTTCTGCAAAATGGAGGGTGAAACACTCCCGTGTGTGTGTGTGTGTGTGTGTGTGTGTGTGTGTGTGTGTGTGTGTGTACTCAGTATGTATAATGGATTAGCCCTGAGGGCAGCCTGCTAGCAGGCAACCAGGCCTGAACACACACACACACACACACACACACACACTCCCTGTTTTGGCCCATTAGCTGGGGGGGAGATCTATAATGTATGTCTGTGTGTGTGTCTGTGTGTGTGTTCAGGGTAAGTAACATCCATTAGTAAGTTTCTCTCGTGATGAAAATGGGTAAACATGTGGAGTATACACACACACACACACACACACACACACACACACACACACACAGTCCCAAACTGGTGCTGTTGGTGAACGTTACTGGTTTATTTACGGCCTTCTCCTCGTGGTTATCGCTCCTCCTGCTGCTCATCATTTACTCACTGCTCACAGATTACGTTTCTGCATAAACGATGAATTGTTTAAAGACATTGTACAGTTAGTAACAGATTATTGATCCGACTTGCGTCTTTCATGCAGCCCGTACCTCGTGAGGCCACACTCTTCTGATTGGTCGGTTCAAAAAGGCTAATAAAACAATAATACGCAACAATCAAATCATCGTTTAGACTCAGACTGATGTGAATAATGAATAAGGACCATCGCTGAGTGTGGAGCCAAAAGCTGTCATCCCTCCGAGTGGCAGCGCGTTAGCTCACCAGGACAGGAAGTTGTGTGCATGGTAGTGCGAACTTCTTTTGACCAAACGTGGCCCGTTGAATGGAAACAAAACTAAGTTCAGCTGAAGCGACTCTTTCACGCCGACTTTAGTCAGCGTTCACACCTCACTTTATCTGCTCGGACCCCCCCACGGGCTCAGTGTGTTTTTACAGTCAAAGCAAACTCAGTGTGATTGTCCTCCTCACCTCGTACTCCTCCTTGAAACCGTAGCCCTCAGCACATTTCATCTGGGTGATGTGCTGCAGCAGGTCGGCAACTCGGATTGCCGGGTGGAGTTGTCCCGTCTGATACGGCAGCGCCTCCCTCTCAGAGTCCCGCTGCTTGTAGTGGGACTGGACCAGGCTACTGGTTTCACTGGTCATGGTGTGGCTGTCATCTGCAGGAAGAACAGAAGGAAACGCAGGAGAGGATGGACAGATCAGATTTAGGCTGCAGAGACACATGTAAAGATGTGAAGCTGAAATGGACCAGACCAGACTGACCCGGGGCAGAAGCACTCCCCCTCTAATGTTTATTAGTATGAAATGTGATAAATGTCACTCGCAGTCATGGATCAGATATATCTGAGTTCTCCTGAATAAACTTTAGCTTCATTCTGGACAGACTCTGTACACAAACCCTGCTGGGAATCATTTTTTCAGGCTACATTTCCAGTTTTTACATTTTCACTTGAATGACTTGAACCTCCTTCTGAATTCCTCAAAAGGTCAGTGATCTGGCTTATTGATCCGCTATCGAATGCGCTTGTTAAAGCCATCAAAGCTCCTCCTCATTTAATTTGATTTTCCTTCACTGGTTCCTGCAGAACCGAAGATACGAGGTGATGACTGAAGACGGCTCTTGGACATCACAGTATCTGCAGCAGACGTGTGAAATGTTGAGCTGACACTGGAGAGCGGCAGCCTGGCTTTCATTGATTAGCATGGATATGATCCAATAATGCTAAAATACTGACAGGTTTTTATGAAGCTTGTGGAGAATCAGAAAGCACAGACTTCCTCTCACAGCCTCTCTGTTTTTCATCAGCAACTCCAGCGTCAGCGGGCAAACCGAAGGGATTCTGTGTTTACATCCAATCAATCCGACCGCGCTGACCTCGGGTAGCACACACCGTTTTATTTGTTTGCTCTTCTAACCTCAAGCTGCTGCAACACGTCTCACAGAACACGTCCAGCACCGATAATGCCGCCCATATCGGCACCGCGTGTCTCATACATCACATACTGGTTATTCACTGGATTTAATGGGAGATTTATTGGATTGAATAGATTCAAACTAAAAAGAAAAAGATTGTTCTTAGTATTTCTGTTGGTGCAGTTTTTTCCTAAATGTTGGGAATGATGAAGGTGTTTCCTCGTGTCTCTCTCACGGTCTCTGTAATAAACACAGCAGGAACATCGTGACCGGCCATCATGGCTGTTAGAACATTACGGGCTGAGCAGCTGATCCCCGAGCTAATGCCATAAGGAGCTAATGTCAGGCTGCTGTGAAACAGACCGCCTCGTCTTAGATTGGACTGTTCAGGTGTTTGTTAAACCTGATAAAGTGGCCCCATTGCTTCAGCGTATCAAGTCTAAACCAGATAGAGGCACAGAGTGCCAGAAAGAACACAATCACACAGAGTCCGTCCAGCTTTCCCTTCCTCACGCCACCAATCCGTCCAATGAGCCGGCAGCAACAAGCCCCGACCCACAAACCACAGCAACACACATGAATGACATCACATCACATCACATGATGGTAATTGATGCTGGCTTCGTTTCACACTGCTGCCATGTTCTCCAAGTTCATCGCAGTTTATTTTAACATAACTTCAAGTACTGGTCCAGATCCAGTACAGCACGGTCTGAGTACTGGTCTGGATCCAGTACAGCACGGTCTGAGTACTGGTTCGGAGTGGTCCAAGTTCTCGGGCTGCGGTGTGAAAAGAGCAGAGTTCAGAGTCCTGGAACAGAACAAACCCTTGTGGTAAACTGGTTTTTCATTGACCTTTGGCCCTTAAGAAACATCCAGGACTCTGATGTAAACATTTCAGCAAAGACTCAACAGACATACCTTCCACTACACTCTCTAACTCTTATTGGCTAGCCTGGGGGCTGACTGACCAATCAGAAACACTATAATAAAAAGCCCAATCAGTCATGGTGAGGCTGAGAAGATGGGCGGTGTAATGGAGGTGGTGGTTTGTGATTGAATGGACAAAACAACCACTATGACAAAAAAGCGAACCAATCAGATAAAGAGATGCAGAGCTGGAAGCTGATTGGTTCAAGGTGACATGGTGGGAGGAGTTGGGGGTTGTAGCGTCACAATCTCACAGAGGGGTAAAAAAAAATGAGGTATTGCCACGCTAACTGATGACATCACAGCGGTGGTGGGTGTGGCTCCATGCGCAGTGGTGACAGACACCCCTCCCCAACATGAGCCCACCCTGTAGCCCCAAATTTAACCACTTACCATTAATGGGCACTTTATACAGAGAAAGATAGAAGAGAAGAAGAGAGAGAGGAGACAGAGTTTAAGCAACAAATTTAGCTTTAGCCTGTTCTTAAGCTAACCTACTGCTAACACAGCCAGCATGAATCAAACAGAAAACTAGCTCATAGCACTGGCAGCCGCTAGCGTCTAGGCTAACCTAGCTACCCTGGCTAACTGAGTGCAGCACGCATTGCCTCAGCTAATGTCAGCATCAGTGGCCTGAAGACAGAATAGCTAGCCTAAGGAGAGAGGAGAAAGGGAATTTATAAAAAAAAAAAAATCAGTTAGCTGTTAGCATTAGCCTTCTTTCATGTGGATGTTTGACTGGCACAGCTGGATCAGCTCAGGAGTTTAGCTGAAAGGCGGAGAACATTCAGCAGGGTCCAGTGTTCCCCAGGATGATGTTACTGACACCCCCCTGCATTTGGGTAGAACTTTACCAGTTCCACCTCAGCCCTAACAGTGCTGGGGACAGAAGACCCTCTGATGGGTTCCCCAGCAGCCTATGTCCCTAACAGAGCTGGGGAACGTGTGTTCCAGGTGTGCAGTACTCCCAGATAGAGCTGAGCAATGACACTCAAACAGGTGTATTACAGGTAAGAGGGGTGTATGGTAAAACAGCCACCACTTGTTTTCCAAGAGCAAAACAAATCCTCCTTTTGATTTATGTCCTAACCTGACATCTCCAAGAACACAACCAAGGCTCTAGTTTCTGTTGTTTCGTTCTTGATCATTTGTATCGAGTACCTAGAAGTTCCCACTAATTCCTGTGAACTTTCCACTCAGGAAACTGTTCTTTCAACCTTTGTTATTTGTACTGCCTCTGCACTCTGAAGGCCACAAAGATTAGGCTGATTTTCCAAGCTGTTTAATGTCATCTTTAGAAAAAAGATGACCAAAATGATGATGCTAATGCGCTAAAGGAGCGAGGAAGGTTAAATCACAACAGGTCTGTGAGCCAGGCTGTACTGTTCTGGCTTCACTTCTGTGACCTGCACCCAATAAGGAAGTCTAGAGCATCCACAGCAATATTTCTGAAAGCCTCAGTCCACAGACTAAAACATCTTGTAAGCTGAACCTCTGGCTCAGCAGAGCTTGATTGGTCCACGTTCAGTGTGGACAGGAGGCTCAAACGCAGACTCAGTCCAGTCCGACTGAGCGCTGATATTTACTGTCAGACTCGAGGAACTGAAAGTCCTTAAAGACAGAAAGCTACAGAGAGCAGGTGCAGGGATGTAGTGTGTTCTCCAGGTGTGCTGATTCCACTGGTGGGCGTGGCTAAGGTTGCTGTCATGTTGCTTGTATTTAGTTCCTCTGGATAGCGTGACTGATTAATCAATGAGGCGATTTAGGCTGAATAAATCTGCCACTTTTCATTTTATAGAATAAATGATAAACATGACGCTGCAGGTTGACTGATGGTGAAGATAACACTCAGCTGCAGCCAGGTACACATCATGTACAGTAAAATATTAATAAACCAATAAAGTTCCTCCAGTGATTTTAAAGGAAAGACTGCGAGATTGAAGAATCACACCAACATGTGCAGAGAGCAGCAGCCTCTGACTGATGCCTCGGGTTTGAGTTTTGGTTTTCCTCCCCCAGTCCACGTGGCCGTGTTGTGTCCATGCAGAGGTTGGAGGTCACAGACAGACGTGACGTCAACACGACACGCAGGAATGTTGTGGATGCGGGGATGGAGTGAAGCCCACCGTCATTTTTCAAAAACAAGTAAAAACCAACAAAAACTAAAAATAAATAAATGCACAAATGTTATTTTTTATGAAAGGAAAAAACCTATAAGTAATCAAAATGTAATAATAACACTTCAAAGAAGAAAAACAACATTAAATATATAATAAAAATGACAAAAAATAATTTATTGTAACTTTAAAACAACATAAAAATGAATAAATTAATTAAAATAATTTTAAAAAAATCAACTGACGGAAAGACAATTGAAAATAAGAAGTCTATGGGTAACAAAGAAATAAAAATAATCAGTGAAATGAAATCATAGTTATTAAAGATGGAGGAATAAGATACAGAACAACAAAAACCCCAAACATTTCCAAAATAAGAACCAAAAGCAGCCGAACAGAAGCAAGCAGGGATGGATGGAAGCCAGAATATCACTCTGCCCTTCTCTCTGCTCTCCTTCACCTGTCTCTCTCTTCTAGGCCTCATCTGACTGCCCATTTCCTGTCTGACTACCTGTTCAGGTTGCATTTTCTGTCCTACAGAGAAAACAGAAAAAGTGTCTCACCCAGAATGGCTGTCGGTACGAAGGGATCTGCCATCAGGACACATCAGCAGCAAAAGAAAGAAAAGAAGAAGTAGAAGAAGACCAGTCAGCTCCCTGAATGTCTGCTGGGAAAACACTGGTTCGATTTTGGCTAACTGATAGGTGAATGCCCGCTAGATGTCACATGAATATCCTGGTCATGGTGGATGAATGTTAGTTGAGTGTATGGTTAATGCTGGCTAAATGGTGAATATCAGTGGGGTTTGGATGAATGCTAGCTGGATGTTGAGTAAAGCTTGGCCAGATGTTAGGTGAATAAAGGATTTATGTTGGCTGACTGTCATTTAAATATAATGTGAATAGCGGCTAAATGTCAGATGAGTGCGTGGGAAATCCTGGTTGGATCTCGGTCCAACATCAGGTGAATGTTCTGTTCAATTTATTTTAGTTTTATTTATATAGCACCAAATCACAACAACAGTCACCTTAAGGTGCTTTGTATTGTGGGTAAAGACCCTACAATAACACAGAGAAAACCCAACAGTCAAAATGACCCCCTATGAGCAAGCACTTGGCAATGGTGGGAAGGAAAAACTCCCTTTTAACAGGAAGAAACCTCCAGCAGAACCAGGCTCAGGGAGGGGCAGTCATCTGCTGTGACCGGTTGGGGCTGAGGGGAGAGAGACAGGACAAAAGACATGCTGTGGAAGAGAGACAGAGATTAATAATAATGATTAAGTACAGAGTGAAGTATAAACAAGTAAATAAAGGTGAATGAGAAGAAACAGTGGGGTGGAACTATGAGGTCTTTGAGATAAGATGGGACCTTGTATGTGAGGAGAAGGATTTTAAATTCTACTCTAGATTTAACAGGGAGTCAATGAAGAGAAGCCAATATAGGAGAAATCTGCTCTCTCTTTCTAGTCCCTTCTAGTTCCCCTAATATGTGCATTGAAGGACATATCCTGGTCAAAAATGACTCCAAGATTTCTCACAGTGTTACTGGAGGCCAAAGTAATGCCATCCAGAGTAAGTATCTGGTTTGACACCATGTTTCTAAGATTTGTGGGGCCGAGTACAAGAACTTCAGTTTGATCTAAACAGCACTCGATCTCAGAAAGACATCTACTGTAATGAAATTTATTCCCCACTGCTCTGAAATCCATTATTTTACATTTAAATGTTAGCATTGTTGGCTTGATGTCGATGAATGTTGGTATTATGTTTGCTGACTGTTGGATAAATGTCAGTTACAAATAATTTGAATGGCAGTGAAATGTTGGGTGAGTGCCATCAAACACTGGGTGGATGTTGGCTGGATGTCGGTGAAGGCTAATATTAAGGCTAATATCAACATGCAAAGCTTGAGCTTTATCAAACGGCCTCTGAGTGTCTGTGTGGCACTCTGGTGGAAGGAGAGGAACCAGCAGGTGGAGGTTCGTGCCACCTGATGGTGGAAGAAATGCGTCTGAGTTGAGACATTTCTTCCGTTCCATAAAAATGTTAAAGCTTTGGTGACCTTGGAATTAGTTTTGTTCCTGTTGTCCACCCCTCTTCAGAGTGTCTGAACATCCTCAGGTCATTAAGTCTGAAGCATGGTGACCTGGGCTTCACTGTGACTGACTCCATCTTTACACTGCTGCACGTAAAGAACCAAAACACCAACTCTGCTGCTCATCCTTATACAGCCAGTGGACAGTCACTGCTACCGCTCAGCACTCCATCTGAGACAATCTGCCTCTTTTCCCACATGAAAACATGTATTTCCTTCTTGTAGGAGTATCTACAGAAAGGGACTCCTTCATTCAGACTCGGCGTTGGGCCGGTGAGGTGCGAGCTCTGAATCATGACCAAACAGAGCTGCCGTGTCCTCGGTGCCTCCTCTGACTGAGCGACAGGTTTATGTGGACAGGTGGTGTCTGAGTGTTGTTACCTGGGTAGTAGGAGTTGGGTACGGAAGTGGTGATGGTGTTTGTCTTCAGGGTGAAGGAGGATGGAGACGAAACAGCTGCACAGAGAAAGCACAAACACAGTCTTAATGTTTCCTGCTTCTTTCATGTTACGCCTGCCTGAGCTGCTGAAGCTGCAGGCAGGGCGGCAGCTTCAGCAGGAGAGCCAAAGTGATGCTTCATCCTTTCCTTGTGTCTCTCAGCACGAGGTTACTATGATAACCTCTGTGGGCTGAAAGACTGGACCAAATTAGTAAAGCCCATGGCTGAAGACTGAGCTCTCTTTTTCATGTTTATTTTAGGTAAACCGTTTTTTCATCTAGTTTCACGTGAATAACCTGGATCATGTAGAGGAGTCGCAGAGAAACAAGGAGAGCTTTTTACTCAGGAAGCCTGAAAACCAGCAAACTTACTGAGCAGCTCTTCCAGAGTCTGAGCTAAACATCAAGTCTCACTGACCTTCTTGGCCTCAGTCACACACCTGAGACACACCTGAGATGCTCATGGGTCAGAAAAACCATCCGTAAACTCTGACGTGTGATGAGGACTTCATAAACAGGTGACATGCTTAATCAGGTGACCAACAAGAGCCAACCGATGCTGATGTCAGACGTTCACGCAGAGCGGGGGTATTAAAGGGATGCAGACTGTCTGAGCACTTAATGTCGGGCTGTTAGCTGCAGTTTTCCATAAATTGAAACATTTGCACATTAAAGTGAATTTTAAAGGTTTAAATTGGGCCCTGCAAGCAAACCTACAGTCATGGTTTTCAGTGAGAGGACTGTGAGGCTGTTTGATGTCATCTCTGCTTAGAAACGGAGGCTAGAAATCCTTCACTTTGAATAATCTCTTCCTGAAAAGCACACAGAGCTGCACGACGTGGTCCACAATAAAAGAGGAACGCAGCGTGAAGACAGAGACGGCGAGCAGAGGAGCCCGGGGGAAGGTCGCCTCCTCGTCCTCTGTGACGGCCCGTCACTCCGTGATGAAACACCCACTCACAGCACCTGCAGCCACTCACATCAGCTCCTTCAGCTCACAGTGGGGACGCACACGCCACCTGCCTCAGTGCGAGTCTGCTCCACAGCTGGTCCTCGTGCAGGGACGCAGGATTTACCTGAGCGAAGTCAGGCGCTGCCCCGATCACGCCACAGTCACCTCACTGCTGTCATTTTAAACCCCCCAGAGTGTGGGCTGTTATTATATTTTATATTCCATCATGTTTACCTCGCCCTGTTTGTTATCAGCACGTGCCTGTACAGTTATCCTTTTATTTTGAAATGCCATATTAACACACTGGACCTAAAATCACACAAAATCAAAAAATCTGAGTAGAAAAAAGTACATTTTTACTGTGAAAAACACAAACATGTTTAACAAACTAAAATACAAAAATAAAAGTTCCCGTGCTCACAGGCAAGGGCCATCACAGAAAACACTCGCCATCAGTATCGCTGTCCTCCGCCCCTGCTCACCTGTCCTCAGCAACCAGCAACGTAACCATATAATTCTTTTTTCTGATTGGTCGATGTGGTCATTTTTCCATCAATAGGAAAGGGGATGTGGTGATCCATTGCCATTTCTTCCCGCCGGGGATCAAATGTGGACTTATCATCATACTCTGGTTTTACTTGTTCTATCAACACAATTTAAAAACTGGTACGTAGTTTGAAGTCTGCATTTTCTGCAAAAGTTGAAACGGAGACTCAGCGAGGCTGTGACAGCACCTGAAATCAATGATGTCATTGGGAGGTTAATTTGGAATATGGTTAAAATGTTACTAATTATCAATAAAATTACACCGTTAAGTTGCTTCGAGTTAATCTAGCTTTGGACAGAAACAGGTGGTGCAGGCATGAAACACACTTCCTCTGGACATGAGGTGGAGACCGGATACACACTGGCAGGATATTCTGCATCCTTCAAAGTAAAAGCCTCAGCACTCCAACCAACAATTTTACTTTGAAAGCAAATGGTCTCCACTGATGTCGTTCGGTGAGTGTTTGCAGAAAAGTTGCCGTTTTCCGTGCAAACTGTGGGCGACCGCGGCGATCTGATGGCCTCTGACTCAGTCAGGAGGAGGTTTGTGGGGCGGAGACTGCCAGCAGCCAATCACTGGTCAGGAATACACATTTCTCCCTAACAACCAAGAGTTGCTGGGGTCACAATCGGGTCAGTAGGCCTGTGGGACCGAGACCTCACCAACAGGTGATGGTAGAAGCAAACCGCCCACCTGTGCTTCTAACACCTGTTTGTGGACAGAGGGCGGGGCTTCTGCCTGTCAGGGGTTACTGAGCACGCCCAGTTCTGACGGCAACCCTGTGGAGCTTCATCACTGAGGAAGGGGAAGCGCCTGCGTGTCATCGTGTACTCACTGCGTCCGTTCAGTGTGTGCGCGTGCGTGTCCACCATGGTCGTGTGCTGGGAGCTGTTCACCATCAGAGTCATTTCCTGTCTGGAGCTCAGAGTTTCCTTCCTTTTTTTCGCCAACTTCCTGCGGAGACACAAAGAAACCCAGACTTTAAGTTTTCTTCACTCAAGCCGGGAGTGAGCAGAAAGCACACCACAGAAGAAGCTGCGACCTTCACGCAGTCACTTCCTGTTCTGTCTGTTTTAAACTTTATTAACACATCCTCTCAGACATCAGAGCCCGGAACGCAGCTGAGGCTCGAGGGAAAACATCGAAGTGGCGACCTGATGGTGGCGCTGCAGGGCGCCATCTTCTTCATGGAGGACACACTTCTTCTTCTACTGCTTTTTAATCAGTTTTAAGGCGGTCATATTTAAATTAAAGTGTTTGTTTTGCTTTCTCTTAAGGTGGCTGACTAGAATATGTGTTAAGGTGGTATGAGGCGACCTTTAATTACTGCAGTATGAGCAATTTTTTTAAATTTAAGGTTGTATGATTTATTTAGGCAACACTTTCTTCTTGTTCCTTGGCCATGTCTGTTAAGGTGGTATGAGCGTGTTGTAATATGTTGTTTTTCAGCACTTAAGGTGGTATGAATGCGTTTTTATGGCAGTATTGTCTGTTAAGGCAGCACAGAGAGTTCTATGCATGCTTATTAAGGTGGTATAGAGTAAGTTATATTACTGCACTTTTTTCCTTTTAAGATGGTAAGAATTTTCTGTGTGAAGCTGTCCATTAAGGCGGTATGAGCAGATGCTTCTCAGTTAAAGTGGAATGAGTGAGAGTTTCTGATGTTGTCTTTTAAGGTGGAATGGAGGCTTAGCGTGCGTTAAGGTGATCTGATTGGAGCTCCTTTAATGAGCCGTAACTAAGCAGGACACCCTGCTCTTACGGCGGTTGTAAATTTCTGAATTAGTTCTGCTTTTTAAATTTATGAGTCATTAAAGTGTCTCTGACTTCCTGCTGCAGCCCCCATCTCCATCTCTGCTCCTCTCACTCGGGGTTCAGAGGATCGCTCCTTTCACTGATGAAATCAGCTCATTTTTGACAGCTTTTCAAGTATTCGGTCAAATGTAAAAGCTTTTTAGAGACATTTCAGCATAGACAAAAGTAGAAAACAGGCCCATCAGCTATTTATTTGTTTCTTTATTTCCTGTTAAAGCCAGGAGAGTTTTGTTGGGGGAAATTAAATGAGAGGAGATGCCTCGTGCTTCACTTTGTTGTCTTCATGTATGTGTTGTGTAACCACTGCAGAGGAAAAAGCATCTTTAACCACTAAACCGTCCATCGTCTGTATTTTCTCTCTTTCTATTCTGAGAGTCTGAATAAAGAAAATCCATTTGTCCGATTGCACACATGCGCACGCACACACACACACACACACACACACACACACACACACACACACACACACACACACACACTCGGTGAAAAGTTTAACCCTGACCTGAGAAACACTGGAATGTAAGAATAAAAATAAAAAGCAGGCTTTTAAACTGGAGAGGAAGACATCAGTGAGCGCTGCCGTGTGTGTCGAGGTTAAGATGGAGGACAGCGAAAGCGCCCTGAGGCGAGGTGCTGCCCTCCTCCCCCTCATGTCTCCTTTCTCTTCTTCTTCTTCTGTGGTTCAGTCACACAGTAAAAACCTGCAGCGTTTCTTCTTCTCTGATTCAGACCTGAACACACAAACGGCTGATTTCGCTGTAAATCATCATACCAACATGTCTGAAAGGCTGCGAGTCACGTCCAGTGGCCGTCTCACTGCCGCCTTTAAAGGCGGCATGAAGGAGCTGAAGGAGGCCTCGATTACTGGACCACCTTTAAACTGTGGTGGAGAACTCAGCCTGGACCATCCGACTCCAGGTCTCCACAGCAACACATCCACCGAGCACATGAGCTGAGAATCTCATGGACTCCATGTAAAGGGTGGGCGGAGCCATGGTAACCACCACCACCGTCACCATCTGCTCTCTGAACACCCACTCTGAAGCCTCCATTTAAATCAAACCAATCACAGAGTTCAAATCGCTGTGACATCACCCATTTAGTGATTTAGAGGCCAACAGCTCAGCCTTCATGGATGGGCAGTGTTTGTCTATGACACCTGTCCTCAGAGACCCCCTCCCAAACTGAGACCAAACCTGGAGCTCAGCACAGCAGCCAGATCATTGGTCAGATAACTGCATTCAAAAGGCTCCAAGAGCACAAACACGCTCCAGAGGTCCAGTTCAGGGACTCCAGTTAGCTGAGGGGAAGCTAGCAGACAGCTAGCAGCTACAGCCACCTGTGCCACCATCCACCTGTCAGTCAGAGAGGCCACGCCCCTAATAATGTAAACAGGTGAGTTATAGAAACATCCTCACCCATACAGCTGTTATGAAGGGGGACCAAAGCAGAAGGTTTAACATGGGAGTCTATGGGGACTGACTCACTGTGGCGCCTCTGCTGGACTGCAGAGGAACTGCAGGTTTACTGCTTCAGTGATGGAGGTCAGCTAATTGTGTGTGACTCTCACTTTTGATGAACACAACAAAGAAAATAAATCAGCCTGGAAACAGCTGATAACCTGAGCTGATGGAGCTGAAACAGAGACGTCAGCCGTTCATGGGATTCTGTGTTTGTGCAGAGCCAATTAAAGCTCCTCCCCCTGTACCTGTGACCCCCACCAAACACAAACACACCTCCAGCTACTGAGACGAGTGAATCAAGACAGAGAGAGCTGGAGGTAACCTCTCTTCCCAAGACAAACAGCTTTTATGTGTTTGATATGTGCTTTCAGCCCAGCCTGGATCTGTGTGTGTCTGTGTGTCATGACATCATCAACGAGGAGTCAGTGGTTGATTGATTTAGCAACACTTAACATGAACACACACAAGCTGCATGTCAAGGCTAATCTATGCTAATCTAATGAGCGACAGGACAATGCTGTTAGCGGTAATGGATGTTACAGTGTGTGTGTGTGTGTGTGTGTGTGAGAGTGTGTGTGTGTGAGTGTGTGTGTGTGTGTGTGTGTGAGTGTGTGTCTCCTTGTAACGATCATTTGATCAGACAGGTTTATTACAGCTGGCTAATTCTATTAACCCTGCTTCACTGCTCACACACACACACACACACACACACACACACACACACACACACACACCATAAAATGGACTCAGGGCCGTCCACATACTTTTGTGCTGATTGAATTTTTCCGGCTTTGATGATGTGCTGAATCCCACACATCTGCTGCCACTTACTGAACTGGTTAAACTGGTTAAACTGGTTAAACTGGGGTGGGCTGAAACACTGATGGAAACAGGCTTATCTGTACTGATCCATGAATGTTTGACCACAGTGTTTGCCTTTAGTCCTTTTTCTGTGATTTTTTGTGGTAAAAATGTGCTGAGCTTGAATTGTTGGTGGAGGCGGAGTCTCTGAGGTAGCTCGTCATCATTGGCCAGCTAACCCTCCAAATGCAGCCGCTGTTCAGCTTTGGTCAGTGTTTGTATCCAAAGTTGGAGCCTTTAACCCGGTGTGGTCCCAGAGTTGGGAGCTGCTGGGAGCTCCTGGACTCGTGCTGATGATTGCTCAGGCTCTGAGGGCTCAGTTCTTCATGTTCCCAGTACGCTGTGACTCGGATCCTCAGTATTCCAGTGCTCACTTTCAGTTTTCAGCTGTGTTTTGGTTCATATCTCGAGTCTTATTCTCTGTAACACTTTTACCTCCGTCAGTCCTGCCCTGCCTGCTCACCTGTTCTTCTGTGACCTGTGTTTACTTCCTGTCTGACTGTTCTCACCTGTGTGAGCCTCAATCCCACCTGTCTAAGCCCCTGATGTTCTCATGGTCGGATTTCTCTTTGGTTCCTTTTCTGATTTCGTATTTTTGGACATGGCTGCTGATTAAAACTTTGCCTTTTGTTCTTTGAGCCTGAATGGAGTCCTGCATCCGAGTGTTTACACAGCCTCACACTGATGCATTATTTCTGTTATTTATTCCCTTTTTGTGCAGGAAGCAAAGAAATCTTCCCCATAAAAGCAGTCGTGAGCGTCTCCTCGCTGCCTGAACCGTTCAGCACACACACAGCGGTGCAGTCCTTTTATTTGCTGATATTTTCTATGAGCTGCCATCAGAAACAGATTGCAGTTTTTACTGCAAATAGAATCAGTTTCTGTTCTCAGTTTGTTGTTGTGAGTCACAAAAAGCTCCACACATGAAATCTCCCATTTCCACCTTCAATAAACCTGATTAATAAAGATCAGCTTTCTGCTGTGACTTCACTCATTTCATATTAATCTGTTCTTTTCTCACACATGACTGCAGGCAGCAGTGTGGTGTGTGTGTGTGTGTGTGTGTGTGTGTGTGTGCGCAGAGCTACGCAGACACACACAGACACAGTGACCTGAGGAGGAGTGAGTACTTCCTGTCTCCCTGAGGAGGCGTCGGTTCGAGATCCTTCAGTTCTAACCTGGAGGGAAAAGCAGGTTTCTCTCCTCCATCTCCGCGCTCGTGGATCAAAAAGCTGAATATCACTATTTATACTCCTCCTTTCTCTCATCAGGCTTTCAAACAGCAAACAGAAGCCGAGTCAAACAGTCAGGAAACTGCTGCAGAAATTCAACTAAAGCAGCGTGGCTGATTGAAAGGAGAGCTGAGCGAGCCGGCAGCACAATAACACCGCTTTCACACCCAGATAGAGACACGACAACCAAAGAAGCTCAGGAGAAGAAAGCTCCTGAAGTCAAACAACAAGTCCAAGGACACGTTTCTCTATTCCACACTTCATCATTTGAGCTGTTATCTGTGTCTTCTATTTGGTGCTGTTGTCTTTCTATGAGCGTACAGTGACAATAAAGCTTATTCAAATGAATCCAGAGATGGAAACAGAAGTCACAGAGAGCCGAGGTAAGCAAACAACGCTCAGAGGAACGCTTACCTCTGTGAGTGCTGTGAACAGGTACGTTAGCACCTTACTCAACGTGTATTCATAAGAGCTTCCCTTTCACAGCACAAAGAGGTTTTATAATAGACGCTGGGAGAACTTAACATGGAGCATCAGAGCCGCCCAGTACCAAACTGATGATGTAAGCATCCTCATGAAAGGAGGTGAAGCTTCTGAGTCTGATCCCACAGAAATATGATCCACCTTCTTCACCAGTGATGATGTGTGGGGTTCCTCAGGGTTCTCCCCGCAACCCTCTGCATCTTTAGTCCACATCATGTGTGTTAGCACGCTAACCCTCTCAGTGTCCTATTTCTCACGCTGCTTTTAGCTCCTGGCTTTTTATATGGTCCAACAGCTGGACTGATTCTGGAATAGTTCCCTCACTGCATCAGGGTTTTCACAACAGTAACCACCAAACACCTTCACCAACATGCCAGTAAACAAATCTGTCATGCTACAATACACAGGGCTGAGGTCAGAGGTCAGAGTGCATTATGTAGCAGAGGGTAAAGATCAAAAGGGCAGTTAAACCTTAACCTGTAACCTCACACCTCACAAGGTCGGGTGTTTAGGATTAAAGGTCAGGCCGAAGAGTAAGACCCAGGACAAAAGATCGAGCAAGGGGTGGAGACATGCTCCTCAACCTTAGTGTCTGGGATGGGGTCAAAGGTTAAAGGGTAAAGCTAAGTGAAGGCCATGATTCTGGGGTAAATCATATTAATATTTAACCTTGCTCACAGGTGAACAGACACATTATCAGGGATTAAATATCCGGGTCAGGGGTCAGGGGTTCAGGGTAATCAGGAATACAGGCAGAACATAGTCAGTGGTTTGCTGTTAGGGTGAAGGTTGAGAGGTGAGGCGTCAGAGGTCAAACAGGTTACTTACAGGTAGTAAGTGTAGGAGTGATAATTTCTTCGTCTGAGTGGTGGGGGGGCGGAGCAGAGGGAGTGATGAGATGGAGGGAAAGAAAAAGAAAAACAGAAAAAGGAAAACAACAGATTAATGTCTCAGAGAGAAATCAACAGAACAGATGAGTCAAATTATTCTCTGAGAAGGCGGAGGAGTGGAGAGTGGTGATTGGCTGGTAAGTGTAAGTGTAAAGGGGAGGGGTCACATCTGATTGGTTAAGATGAATGCGTTAAAAGGACAGAGTGGCAGCTTGAGTGGGTGTCTCTGTAATTACACATCTATACACAGATCTACAGACACGCTACACTGAACAGCTGCTTGTATTCGCTTTGCAGCAAAAATCTGAGAAACTTAATCATGAAGATGGATAAACACTTTCAATCGTCCAGGTGGCCAAAATACCAAAAACAGATGCTTGTGTTTTCAAGATAAAGCCACCAATCGAGCTGCCTGCTTCTTCCATCGGCTTACTGGAAAGACTTGTGGGGTTCCTCAGGGTTCTATTCTCAGTCCTCCATAGTTCTAACAGGAGATCAGCAGTTGTGTGCAAACTATCAAAGCTGCTGTTTATGCTCGAACAAAAAACAAAAATCATCAGAATGGAGCTCACACTGAGATTATTCCTCCAACAGATTAAGCTGACTTTTAAATAACGCTCAGATAATGTCTATGAAGTTCTTTCTCTACATCTACATGCATTTAGCAGTATTAGTGTGTATGTTTGGAAACGTTTGAACAAATAATTTAGAGAATTATGTGTGTCAGCATCTCCAGCAGACGGCAACATAGACACGACCATGTAGTTGATACCGCGAGTAAACACTCGTGGGGTTCCTCAGGGGTCTATTCTTGGTCTTTTACATTTTCAGTGACTTAAAGTAATCAGTGTTACTTAGTCTGTGCCTTTTCCTGTACACATCCCATACATGTTTCATATAAAGTGATTATGTTATTAGGTGCCATAAAGCATAAAAAAGAATCAAAAACTCTTAAAGGGCTTTTTTTTTTTTTAATTGTTCATATTTGCTACTCAATCATCAACCTCCAGATCTAAAAAATAGAGCCAATGTCTTCAGTTCTCCTGCAGTCCAGCAGAGGCTCCAGCAGTGAGTCAGTCTCCATAGACCCTGAACCGGACCTCCGGACCCTGTTTGTGCTGTTGGAGCCTTTTGGAGCATTTTTAATGCAATTATCTGACCAATGATATGGCTGCTGTGCTTCATTGGACTAACAGGCCATCGGAGAAGGTGGAGCTCCAGTGTTGCTGAGTGGGAACATACAATGATCACTAAGAATAAGGCTTCCAAGGCTGTAATGTCCACTTTTGAATTTCATGATCATCTGTCAGGTCTCACTCAGGGTTCAAACAGAGAGCTGGAGCTGGGTTTCAGTGCACTGCCAGAAGTTAAAGAAAAACTACAAGGCTGAACATCATGAAAGCTGCCACTGAGTTGGAGTATGACCAATGCAAGAAACCGTTATATTTTACTTTCTTTAAAAGTGGGAGATAGGATATTAACCTTGGAAGAGTGTCCTTGGTTCTCCTGAGTTTTATTTGCTGTTGATAGAAACTCACTAATTCCATCAGCTCTATCTCTGCTCTTTGAGTCGCTGTCAGCTTCTGGAGGTTTGGTTGGTACACACCGAAGGCTTTGATGTTTGGAAATAAAGCAGCTCCTGATAAGTGCAGAAGCTTTTCTTCAGAATCACAGCTTTCCCCGATGCTTATCTGCACATTATTGGCTACGCTGCAGATGGGAGCTGCAAACAGATTATTCAGCTTCTTTCCCCGGGACAGTTTGTGTCTTCTAAATGAAGCCTGATGACAGCAGACAAAGGGAAAGTGATCGTACCCGTGAAGCTGTATTTCATGTCCTGAGTGGTGGAGTCTTATCAGCCTGCAGCCTGCATTAGTGCTTCAACATCCAGCTTCCTGTTTTCATGCCTGCTGTAATGAGTCTGACCGTTTGGTCACAGAGTAGAAATCAAACGCACCCCGTCAACATTAAAAACCTCATTAGAGACCTGTCTCGTTTTCTCTCTCTCTAATATCTGTGAGGGAGATCAGAGCTCGATCAACCCAACAGATGAGCGCGACTCAAACTCAGCACATCACACATACACTCTTTAGAGATGTGTGTGTGTCTGTGTGTGTGTGTGTGTGTGTGTCTCTGTTGCCTGAAGCCATTCAGCTTGAGGCGACTCTGGAAAAAAAGAATAAAACGCTCTTTCATCTAAATTTCTCTCTTATCTTCGACGTTCTCCAAACACAGAAGCTTTTCTGTCTGTTTTTAAGTGTGTGTGGAGGATAAATGATGTGTGTATGCTGTGTATATATTAGTGTGTCCCAGCTGGGCTTGTGTGTTTGATGTTGGAGAATAAAGTGGGTCTAGATACAGTTTAATGGTGATTACTGCTGCAATCTGCTCCATTATTCATCCTCATCTTCCTCAGTGTCACTGCGAGCATGTAGACATGATGGTGTCTTTGATGTCCGGCTACACTCGACATAGAAAATCAGAATCCTCTTCTCTGACTTCCTAGAAATCAAGCTTTTAATCAGATATTCGCACATTGCCATTATTTCTTTTCATTAGAGCTCGTGGTGCTGCAGACCCTGCTGTGCAGATGCTGCCGTCCACACTCCATAAATCTGAGTCGAGTGCATCCAGTTCTCAGTGATCAATGCACCTGAGACAATGAAAACTTTACTTCTGAAACAAATTGTTGCAGAGTTAAAGATATGTGCAGATGAGGAAGACTTCCAAAGTGTAGGAGCTTTAACCTCAAAGAGTGGTCGCCTCTGGATTTAAAATAAGAGCGTAGGAATAAAAGACCCTGATCAGAAGATCAGAAAGACTGACTGCTGGAATAAGGTCTCCGTAGAGCTGCTGCACATACAGGAGCCATCTAAGGATCTATATGGGATTAATAACATTTTAAAATGGATTCTGAATTTCACTGGAAGCCACTGAAGGGAAACAAGAAGGAGTGCTATGTAAGCGCTGGCTAGTTTTTAGCAGCCTAGCTGCTGAGTTCTCACAAAAGAGTTACATTAATCAAGGGAGGACAAAATGAAAGTCCTAGATTATTAAGTGACTGTAAAGGTTTGATTTTATAATATTTCTTAGTAGAAATAAAAAAGACTGGTTTAGAGATCAAATGCAGGTCAAGAATAACACAAAAACAAGGAGATCTGATTTATTAAACACATCCAGTAGTGAAATATTCACTGAGGTAGGAGAGACTTTGAGTCTGTAAGACTGAACAGGAAATTACAGCTGCATAA
The DNA here is from genome assembly GCA_024447675.2 of Pterophyllum scalare. Classification (NCBI taxonomy): domain Eukaryota; kingdom Metazoa; phylum Chordata; class Actinopteri; order Cichliformes; family Cichlidae; genus Pterophyllum; species Pterophyllum scalare. The sequence continues at coordinate 31,529 of JAMQGT020008871.1, read as the reverse complement.
GAAATTGAGCAGAAGGTCTTTAGTAGACAGAGCAGAGCTGGTCCAAGGACCGACCCACGCTCTAAAACCTTCAGTCATTTCTCAATTAAACATGAGAAATGAAGCTGTGAATCTCCTCTGCCATCACTGTGAGCTGGGCTTTGAACACCCCCCCTCTGGTTTTACAGTTAAATGATTGAGGAAAACCAGCAGAGTCCACGGAGGTAACACTCCACAGCTGCAGCCCTGTTTGTAGTTAATAAAAGGAAGCGAGTGACCTCCCCTCTATGCTGATGATACACTGATATTCCTTCTGACCTCTTGACACTGACACCTCAGTAAATTCCTTTGAATGTAGTTTAGCTAAAACTTCAGCTCTTTGGTGGTATGCTGTAAAAGAGCCTCGACCTCAGATCTAATTTCTTTCTGTCTCTTTGGGCAAGAATAACTAACTTCTGCTGACTCAAAGTGCTGCTGCTGGACTCCTGAGACATGAACAGATATATTTCACCTGTGTTAGCACTGTTACCCTGGTAACCGGAGTAGACTGGGATCCATGTTAATGTCCTGTGGTCATCAGACTTGTTTCAGCAGTATCTGTAGCTCCAGACCGATTCCTATAGCTGACTGGGCTTTCTCAGATGCACCTTCTGACCAGCCTCCCCTCCGGATCAGGTGGTCTCCGCATCAGCCTGTTGTTTCGGTCTGACTTACAGCTGTCTTTGCTGAGCCGCATGGGTTGTTTTTAATGCTGTTCCTTTATTGTTTGTAATTCCTTTTTCTGAATAGTCTTTAAGCATTTAATTGGCTTCTGTTTTTATCTTTTAATTGTTTCTCATTTGTTTCCATGGTAACCATGATTGATTTTAGTTACTTCTTGTGCAGTTTGGTTTAAATGTCATGTAGAAATGCAGTGATCTGAATTCACATTTTAAAACTCACTCACTGCCAAAGCACCCTGAATAAACAGATATAGTAGTAGTACTAGTATTAGTTAGACAGCTAGATGGATAGATATTATCAAAAAGTAATTATTGATATTTGCCACTGATAAAAATCAGCACTCAGTTTCTTTTAACTTTCACACAAGCTGCTCGGAAACACCTGATCGATGAGCCTAAACTGGTGATTCTGGCCACCACACCAGGTCAAAGGCAAAATAAGGACAGAGGACTGTCCCATCAGTATCAGATGAAATGACTGTTAAATGAACACATGTGGAACCAACGATGGCTTTAGATCCTGTACTTTAGTCTAATGATCAGTAAATATGTAAAAACGAGACAGTTAAAGATGAAATAAGTTCAACTTAAAAATGTCAGAATCCTTTATCTTCCACATCACGACGGAATGACGATATGATGATTCTTAAAGCCCAGTTGGTCAAAATCGGTGGATCTGACGTTGTGCTGCAGTTTTCATTGTGTTTCTGTCGTTGTGATTTTCTTACCGTTTCTTCATCAGCAGGATGACTCCCAGCAAGATGATGATGAAGAGCAGGATGCCTGCGATGGAGCCGGCGATCTTCACCGTGTGGTCCGACTGTTTCTCTTGCTCTGGTTCTGGTTTCCTGGTTGCAGCGCCTGAAAGCCATTAACCACCATGAATCCCAGTTTGGTCACATATTAGACCATTAGCTGCTGTCACTGCCTCAAACACAGCCTCCAGTACTCAGCTGTACATGCATTACTATCATTTACTGTAGTATTCAGAGTAGGGTCACCAAACAGAAACATGTTATCATAAACTATCACTGATCACTGACCAATAAAGTGCCCAAACGTAGCATGAAAAGCTACAATCTCACCATGTAATCCAGGTTCTACTGTTACCTGTGAGAACCACACATAAATAAATCATAACCTGCTTCAGGTGCTGCTGCCTTAAACATAGAGAACAGTAACTTCTCTAAACATACTCAGCCAAAATGTGATTACTGACTAAAGTACTTAATGTTAGAAGATGTTTATCATTAGTATTGTGATTACAGTTATTACTATGAGACATTAAAATAGGACTCATACAGATTAATTATTAATACCAGTCTCTGAGTGTGATGACAGGCTCTGACCAACTCCTGATGAAACAAACGTACTGAGCTAAACGAGGCAGAACCAATCATGAATGTTCCAATCATTTAAAGCGGTTTGATTGGTTCTGGTTGGTCCAGGTGTTGTTCCGAGTTTCACCTGGTCTGCGTGAGGCTGACCGCCCTCACACTGAAGGAGGGGAAGATGATGTGTGAGGGAGTCCTTCTCCTCTGACTGTATAATGTGATGGGATGTCAGTCCCATGAAAAACCCATTACCCCGCTGTGTGTGTGTCCAGGTGTAATATCCTTCCAGGTGACTCGGTAGATGAGAAACGTTCAGGACAAGATGTCGCCATCGAGCGCTGTAATGTGTCATTTTAGACTTACTCCACTTTTCCAATCAGAGCCTGACAACAGCTATCAGTCACACAGTGTGTGTGTGTCTGTCTGTACGTGTGTGTTGAGGGGTTTCAGCTGTATACCTGTATGCAGTGAGGACATGTGTGCTGTGTGAAACCAGTTCAGCTGCAGATTACTGAACTGGTTTCTGGCAGCTTCTTTATTTTCTGTTTTCATTTCATCTCTTCAAGGTCAGACGAGCCGACTATCAGCTCCCTCCTGTATCTATGTTTCATCACACACACACACACACACACACACACACACACACACACACACACACACAAACACACAGAGCATCACCCCCTTGGAGGCTGAGAGCTGCTGTTTTCAGTTTAAAGGCTATCAAAACACTGTTTTGAAGACAGAATTTGTCTCTGTGTGTTGTGTTGTGTGTGTTGTGTTGTGTTGTGTGTCTGTGTGTCACAGCAGGCCATGGAGAAGCTGTTTTTATGTGAAAGTGAAGCTGTTTTCTGCTTCGGGGCTTCAGCCAGTCACGCTGAGTGGGAGGTGTGTGTGTTTGTATTAATGTGAATGTGTTTCAGTGTGTGGATACGAGGCGAGCAGCTGTTAGTGTTTGAGGCCTGCTGGTGACACACACACACATGAACGTGTGTGTGTGCACAAACAGTCGGTGGAAAGTTTCCACCTTCAGGCTGGTAAATATTTAAATGTAATTTTCTGGGAGCTGTGAATCTGTGTGTGTGCGTGAGACCCACCTGTTCAGTCCACACACACACACAAACACACACACACACACACACACACACACACACACAGACGATGTAAAGTCTTCCTGTTCGGCTCGTTTTTGGCTGTGTTCATGTTTCTGAGGCAGCCTTGATGAGAGCTGTTCTGTAAATATTAAGGAAAGGAGCCTCATGCTTCCTTCTTTACCTCCTTTAGCAGTATCGCTGTAACTGTACCAAAGCCCTTCTCTGAACTTTTGACCGCTTCATTTGCACATATAAAATAGTTCTTGGTGGATCAAATGATGATTTATGTGACTAAAACAAACAAATTACTTATTTATTCCTCACAAACAATATCAAAATATTACTTTCAACATAAAAGCCACATTTGGCTAGAAAACAAATGAAAACTGAGTAAAAAACTGATGATCAATTGATCAGGTTCTGAGAAGATGCTAACCCACAATTCATTGCAACAAACCCCGCCCCTGGCAGACGTTATAGCTGATCTGAGCGGTGCCAGTGTTTCCAAACACTGAGATAACACACAGGTCGTGTTGTAATCGTCCAAGGTTTAGAAAGCTGCAGTTTCATTTGAAGGTCCTTTTTATGTTTTATAAAAGCTTTATGTCTTATGTGCTGGGAGGGCAGTAACGGCCAGAGGGCGTGTCATACACTCGCGAGTCTGGATCACATCCTGATCAAATGCTACGTGTTCATGGACATGCTTCTTACTGCAACACGAGGATGATGCACATTCAGAAGTATGCGTTACAGAGTTTCTCATGTTAAAATCAAGCAGTCTGCAAATCCAGAGTCTGGATCGGATCCAGGTGGTATTGAGTTTAGCAGCCTGTTTAACTCACGGCTGAACTCTGAACTTCACGCTGCAGGAATCAAACTGCTTCTGCATGAAGAACAGATTTCCATCAGACTGGGACAGATTTACAGCAGGTGATCTACTAACAATGAGCTATAACTCATTTACAAAGCTGCAGCCAGTTCACCTCAGTAAAAACAGCCAAGAGCCGCTCAAATTAGAGGCTCAAAACTCCCACGGAGGGAGGGCGCTGAGGGAGAGAGTGATGAAGGCCTGCTAGCTAAAATAATCCAGGGTGAGCTCAGCTTATTCATGGTTCTGTCTGAAAACATCGAAGACCGCTGCTGACAGCAATCAGTGGGCGCTGTGCAGGGGGTCCTGAGGATGAGACTCAGGTGGAGCTCAGGATTTACCCAGAGGAGAGCTGCATCATCACAGGCTGAGCTCTGAGGAGCAGCTGAGCTGAGCACGACTTACTGTCAGAGCAGAGCCGTCCCTGTTACTGTGTTCCCCTGTTGTTGTGTTACTGTGCCACATGTACAAATGTGTACATTACATAAAAAGCATACTGCAGCACCCAGGCATCAATCTAACACACTAACACGACTCCATTAGCAGCTGCATTTTCACTGTCATGAGAAAAAGGAGCTCAGCTCATTTGTGCTGTCTCAGTAAAATCACTGAGGAGCAGGAAGTCACACTCAGCGTGAGGACTGAGTGGGGGGGGGGGGCTATCCCAGCTGCCATTATGCTGAGAGGCAGAGTACACCCTGGACGGGTCACCAATCTGTCGCAGGGCCAACAGACACACAACCATTCACACCTCTGGGCAATTTAGAATCACCAGTTAAGCTAAGCTCACTAATATATGGAAGAAGTTGGATGATAGACTGATGGGGTTTAGTCTGCACCTACAACTCACTCTGATAACATCTGCCCTCCTAAACATGAAGTCTCCTAGAAGCAGTTATCACAGCCACAACAGGCAGGAGACGGGATTTTTTTTCAGTGTTAAACTTTGTGCAGTTTGCAGTAAATTGTGCAACTCAGATTTGAATGAGTCTTTTAAATGAAAGGGAAGCTCTTGTTTAACTGGCCTGCAGAAAGCACGCTGGTGAAGTTAGACACACAATTTGTAGTCCAGCTTCTGCACATTGTAGTTTCTAGATGATGGACATCCAGCATCATGTGTCATGTAAGGTCTGCTCTTCACTTTTCCTAAGTCCTCATAAACTCTCCTACACACCTTTCCTTTGACCTCAATAAAAAGGTCATTGAAGTCAAGGAAAAGAGGTTGTGTAATTGTTGCCCCTCTCGTGCACCTGTTGGTAACGTCATGAGCACCACAGCAGCTGAAACTGATACTTACTGACCACATCGATATCAGAGGTTTACCTGAGTGAAAAAGTGTTCCTTTATTTTTGGAGCGGTGCAGTTTGAGAGACGGACTTGTCTGTGGTCAGCTTCATGCTGACAGCAGATAAATCGGCCTGCAGGCCCACAGAGCTGCTTAATGTGCGATTTCTAACCACCAAAACAAGCTGCACACAGAAGACCAAAGAGTCACGTTGAGTCTTTGTTCAAATGTTTTTCGAGCCCGGCCGCTCGCTCTGATCGGGCATCTGGACGTCTGCCACATGATTCAGTGATTGCCTCCTGTTTGTCATGTTTGAAACACAAAGCAAACATTTGGCCCACGCCCACAAAGCCCCACGCGAAGTATCACAGCCCAGAGGATCAGAAAGTTCAGACTTGCTCACAGTGATTTCCTTCTCTGTGATCAGGTGTGTGAGCTGAACATCCACGATGCTCCACACACAGGAGCAGCGCTTTCCTTGGAAATTATTCATAACCCACAAAACCATTAAACCCAGGTTCCAGGCAGTGTGTGCGTGTGTGTATGTGTGTGTGTACAGAGTGATTGGTCTGACCTGTTAGCTGCTTGTCGCCTGCTGCCGGGGCGATGCGAATGTAAGGCGTGGTGAGCTGGGTGACGATTATAGCAGCTATTCATCCAGGAAGGCATGCAGAGAGACAGACAGACGACAGAGAGAGAGACAGGCTGTAGCTGTTTGTACTGCAGCAGAAATATTAGTAACGTGCAGCATCCCTGCTCTCCTTTAAGGAATGTTAACATTCACCAGGAATATCATAGCAGTCGGTGTTTGTGTCTCACAGCACTTAATCTCTTCCTCCCTGTTCCTCCTTATTTCCATCCAGCAGCGTCTCTGCCTGAAGGACGTCATTTTTGTGAAGAAATTTCACTTGTTGCCTTGATTATTATTATTTTATATTGACTTGATTATCATTATTTTTATGTTGACTCTTTCTGGTCTTCCATTGATTAGCGCTGTTTTTACTCGCAGCTCAGGTCAGGGTCTTCTTTCCGTCCTCGCCTCCAAGGTAAAACGTCTTTCTGCCTGATTCCCGTCAGGAAAGCATCTCAGGTGATGTAGACTTAGAGTCGGTGTTCACAGGAGTCACGTGACTTTCCCCCAAGAACGTTTAGCTAGTGTCCCGTCTTTTAGTTTATGTGCCTAATATCTTTCTGAGGTAGGCACAAAGTTGCGACTGCGAGGAGATCCAAAATATAATTTATAAGGTCACAGCTTCATCAGAGCTTCTTCGACTCTTTTCTGTCCAAAAATGAGACAATGTAACTATGACACCTACGTCGTCTACTCCACCCCATTTATCATTATTTATTAGTTATTTATTAGTCATTAGTTATTTTCAACCAAATGTTTTTATGCATATAAAGTTCATGTCTACATGCTAAAGTGCTTTGGCTCTAAAATCCCTTGAAAACGATGGGTGTGGTTAACTTTGTTTCCAAACAGGACTTGTTTTTGGTCGGATTCAGCAGCCATGTGCCAATTTTATTAGTGTAAATATTTTATTTTTATTGTGTAATTGTACATTGATTACACATGAAATGAAGCTGTTTGGGCTGCTTTTGTCGTACTCTCAGTGCTCGCTTTGGGCTCCTTCACCATGATTTCAGCGCCGTGAGGAGAAGCTCAGCTCCTGCCTCTGCTGAGGTCAGGCTTCATTAGAGCCATCAGCTCATTTGGATTTTTGGATCAGGTATTGATCATGTTCCACAGATTCTCTGAGGTTCAGGTCAGGTGAGCTGGCTGGCCAATCGATGGTAACAACCCTGTCAGAAAACCATCTGGTGATACTTTGGCCATGCAGGCAGGAGCTAACTCCTTCTGGAAAAGGAGATCTGTAAAGTCTTCAGCAGATAGAAACCTCCTGGTAGATGCTGCACTGACTTCAGACTTGATGCCAACAACAGCAGTAGATGACCTGCACCCCAAATCATCACAGACTGATCACACCTTCAGACACCTCAGATTCTGAGTCTCTCCACTCTTCCTACAGACTCCAGGACCTTCATTTAAAAATGAAGTGCAGACTTTCACCTGAAAAAAGGACTTTGGACAATTGAGCCAGAGCCCAGCTCTTCTTTTCTTTAGTCCAGGTAAGATGTTCTGATGATATCTCCAGTTCAGGAGTTGAAGCCCCTTTGCTGAAGATGTCTGTGTGTAGAGACTGCTGACACCCGCCCCACTTCACTGCTTTTAAAGATCTCCCAAGTTCTTGAATCAGCTCTTCTTGACAATTTTCTCCAAGCTGTGGTCATCTGTTTCTTGTTCACCTTTGCATTAACATGCTACCGTGCAGGATTCTGAGAACGCTCAGCCTTTCCAGCAGAGGGCTTTACCCTCCTCATGGAGGACGCTGATGATCATCATCTGGACAGCTGTCAGGTCAGCAGTCTTCCTCATGACTGTGGTTGTGTGTACTTAGACTGAAAGAATCATTGTATTGATATTGTTTGAAGAGTCATTAACTGTAATAATCTGAGAAACTGGATTTCATGAGCTGTAAGTCACAGGAAACACTCAAATTTATTTGTAGTGAATATGGAACATATGAAAGCTTACTTTTTAAAATTAATTTATGAAAAAATTTAATGTTTTAAGTGGCTTTAATCATCATGTTGTGTCATCACTTTCACTCCCCTACAGGTAACCAATCATAAACTCGACTGGGTGAGTGTACTTAGTGCTGAGGCTGGGTTCGCAGGTGTTTAAATAAAGTTTGTTTCACTCAGACTGCTTTATTATGTGAAATGAAACTATTAATTATACATAAGTACTGATTTCATGTTTATAAACACTGAAGCAACCCCTGTGAGAAATGTCTATTATTATTATTATTGACCTGTCATGTGACATCAGCTCAGTCCTGACCAGTTTTTTTCCTTCAGTCCAAACTGATTTAAACTGAACTGTGATCCAAACACAGGAGAGCAGAGTGCTGCTCACTTAAACACACACCTGGAAGAGAAGCTCGTTAATCAGCCAATCAGTGATCAGACGTTAGTAATCAATCAATCAAGCAGCAGAAGCAGAGAAAAGAACAAAAACCTCTCCTAACCATGTATTCATTACACACACGCAGTCTAATTAGAGTGTGTTCAGTGATCACTTACAAACAACGTGTTTATTGTTTAAACTAATTTTTTCTACAGATCACAGATCATTAAGAAAAAGGAGAGCGGGACAGAAAACTCACAGTGTTACCATGGTGATACATTAATCAATATGTAGAAATCAATAATGTTGAGTCTGATTTACTGAAGTATCATTGCTGGGCCCTTAGCTGTTTATATTAAATTAGATTTGAAAGACAAAAAAGTCACTTTATATGCTGATGATAATGATTTATTTTTCTCTGGGAACAGTTTCTGGATGCAGGCGAATGAACTAGCTGTAATAACTTATCACTGAATTATAGCAAAACATATTTTGTAGATTATAAAGTAAAGTCAAAGTTATGATGAAGGAAATAACAAACAAAGAGTGTAAAAAGAGATTCATGAGTATGAGAACTGATCATAAATTATGTGGCAATGCTCTTATGAACAAGAGAAAAACAAAAATGCCTAAAACTCCTAAAATTAAAAAAAAAATCTCATTCTCATTTAGAGGGTCTTTGAGGCATAAGCATGAACTCAGAGGGAAAGGCACATTTAAAAATGTCTAACAATCATCTGGTAAACAAATATAACCTGATGTATGATTATCATAGTTTTTGAAACAGTTTTCTCTTTTGTTTTTAATTTTCTTTGTCTGTGCTGTGATGTTTCAGATATTTAATCCAGTTCTTTACTGCAATTTATTTTTTGAGGATTTTTGGTCATCATGGATAAACAAAAATAATTACTGGAATAATACTCATCATCATTATTTTAATGTAATGCTGAATGTTGCTTAAAGCGTATGGTTAAACAGTGATTCTTTCCATACACTTCATAAATGAGGGTGGAACATTTTGGTATTTGCAGCAGAAATAAATAAAGTTGAGTTGGAGGTGTGCAGTGATGAAGAAGCTGCAGCGTTTGAAGGAAGATTCTTTCAGTTCAGTCTGTTCTTTATTCTCAGTGGATTTAAGCATCACACCTGCTTCATGTGCGCTCACACAGACCATCACATGTTTGATTTTGCACCTTTATTTCCTGCTGTTTCCCATGTCCTCAGAGTGTGTGTGTGTGTGTGTGTGTGTGTGTGTTAACATTCAGCAGCCGTTTACTCAGCTCTCCTTTACATTCACAGCAGCTCTGCTCACTGTTAGTGCTGCAAGGCATCGTGGGTACTCTGAAAGGCAACAGGATGGATGGGCGGGTGGGGGTTCTACCCCTGGGAGACAGGGTTGGCCACTGCAGTGTGACTGACAGGTGCCCGGGGACCGACACAGCCAATCAGCATCTGGTGTCGTTAGCCAGCAGCACCGGGCTCCAATAAAAGCTGATTAAAGCCAGAATAGTCGATTACTGAGTGTGTGTAAATGTGAGTGTGTGTGTGTGTGTGTGTGTGTGGTGATGATCTTGCATGTTCATCAGGGGACATAACAGTGTTTTTAGCTTGTTTAGCTGTGCTGTTAAACGGCTCTCTGGACAGCCATACAGGCCCAGTCATTAGCCGGGCTTTAGCCTCATATTAGCGTAGAACAGAGCTGTGTGTGTGTGTGTGTGTGTGTGTGTGTGTGTGTGTGTGTGTGTGTGTGTGTGCTGTGTGTGTGTGTGTGTGTGTGTGAGTGTGTGTGCAGAAGACATAAGGCCTTGCTCCGCCTCTCAGTGGAGGACAGGTGTCAGGGACGAGTGGCCATCTGTGAGCCATTATACTTCTGTAACCATTCGCCTAACACTCCAACAGCTACACATTTTTCAAAGTAAAATGATATGGACAACCTTTCAAAATAAATCGTAGGGAACGCTTTTCCACATCTTATCAAAATGGCATCTCATGTTGTAAGTACTGTAAATTACACACACTAATACTTTCAAATTAAAATATACTATCCCACCGTTCAAATTAAAGCACTATTAACTGAGATGTATTCTATGACCTTTCAAATTAAAATGCACTACTAAAATATTCCACATTGTACATCACTGTTGCTAATTTTCACAATGAAAAATACAGTCCTGCCTTTCAAATTAAAATATATCCCACAACTTCCAAAATAAAATGTACTTTTGTGTAGTTTATCAAAATGAAAAGGTACATGACCCCTTTCAAAATAAGAGTGTTACACCTTTCAAATGTACTGTAGTTGAATTAAGATGAAAAAGGTATATTCAGTTTTTTAAAAATAAATGTTGGCAAAAGATTTCAAAATAAAATGTAAAGGATCAAACATGTGTCGAATACCTTTCAAAGTAAAATGCAGGTTCTTACCTTTAGTGGCCACTCGCACACAGTCGATCTTTGTCTCCTGTTGGAGAGAGAAGCAAATTAGTTTCCTGTCAACACAAATGCCGACATATTAGCTGTCACATCTGGCAACACACACACACACACACACACACACACACACACACACACACACACAAAATCGTAAACAGAGCGGACAGAAGGCAAATGGCTGTGGATCAGTGCCTGTGCTGGCATTTAACAGCCAGCACACACTTTCTTATAACACACACATACACAAACACACATACACACGCACACACACACAGAGACACACAGAGGGAGGGAGGTTTTGGTGAAAAGCGAGCAAGAACATCTTGTGTCTTTCTGTTTTTAACAAACAGCCGACAAATTAACCACAAGAGCTCATGAATATTCATGCTCACACACACACACACACACACACACACACGCACACACATAAGCCGCAGCAGTGTGTCTCTGTGGTGAGGCGACAGTAAAAAGCACTATGGCTGCTGCATTATTCAACACACACACACACCAATTAAACCTCCCAGCGTCAATAATTAACACACAACACAATGCAATCTGTGTGTGTGCAACAGTAAAATGTATCTTTTCATTACACACATATGTGACAAACACACACACACACACATACACACACACACACACACACTGCCCGCTGCAGCTTATTAGTATCGCTGGTCAGGCTGCTGGAACTATCTGCACCCCATTAAACTGCTCTGTGTGTGTGTGTGTGTGTGTGTGTGTGTGTGTGTGTGTGTGTGTGTGTGTGGCCTCTGTCTCGGTCTCACTCGTCTGGTTTTTATGACAGGAAGAACAGAGAAAGTGTTGAAAATTGACAGAACAGAGCAGAATCATGTGGAACCTTTGTTAAAAGAGGAAGCGTTGCTCTGTCGCACGGCGCCGTCGGGCTCGGCTGCACGCTGTGATTGGATATCTCGACACCTGCCACTTCTTTAAATAAAAGCCAGCCGCTGTTTCCTTTGTGACAAACACTACGGGTTCAGACCCGATCCTCTCAGAGTCACACCTGAACTCACACACCTGAACTCACACACCTGAACTCACACACCTGGCAAACATGTTTAGATTCAAAGCGACTTCCTCTTCCCCACCATCATCATCATCATTATCATCATCATCATCATCATCCTCTGATGGCATGCAGAAACCACCAGACACAGAGAAGGAGACAGTTAGAAGTTGCTGGAGAATCTATTTTTAACCACACAGTCTCAGGTCCAGGTCCAGGTCCATGCTCATGTTCAGGTCCATGTTCATGTTCAGGTCCAGGTCCATGTTCAGGTCCATGTTCATGTTCATGTTCATGTTCAGGTCCAGGTCCATGCTCATGTTCAGGTCCAGGTCCATGTTCAGGTCCAGGTCCATGTTCAGGTCCATGTTCATGTTCATGTTCAGGTCCAGGTCCAGGTCCATGTTCATGTTCGTGTTCATGTTCAGGTCCAGGTCAGGTTCAGGGTTAGGTGCTAAGAAGAGCACCGCTGTGCAGGTGCCAAAACTGGGCTGTCCTGGATTAGGAGGTGGTTGATGGGGGTGGGGTCAAAGTGCTGTGATAGTAAAGTGTGTGAAGTAAGGATGGGTCTAGCTTGAACAGGATGCATCTGTAAATTTGAGCTTCCTAACTCGTGCCGAGGCCATGACAACAGCTCGACTTTTTCTGCAAAACATCGAGCTACGACTGAATAGGTCGGGTTGGGGTTCAGGGTGCGGCTCCGCTCTGAAGACTTGACCCACTGATTCAGGTGTGTGTTGAAAATCAGTCGTCCTGACTGAATAAACGAAAGTGCCTGGTGTCTTCCTTCAGTCTCACAGCTCTGTGCAGAACCATGTACATGTAAATGGACTAAATCAGGGATCCTCAAATCCAGGCCTCGAGGGCCAGTGTCCTTAGATGTGTCTCTGCTTCAGCACACCTGAGTCAAATATAGAAGTCATTAGCAGGACTCTGGAGAACTTGACTGCATACTGAGGAGGTAACTCAGCCATTTGATTGAGGTGTGTTGGATCAGGGACACATCTAAAAGCTGCAGGACACCGGCCCTCGAGGCCTGGAGTTGAGGATCCCTGGACTAAATGGTAACGGAGCTGGTTCTTAAATAACTGAGCACTCAAAGCTCTTATACATGTACACGTGCTGGTACTCACCCCATTAGCAGTGCTGACAGCCTGATAGTAGATCTCATAACTCTTATGAGGCAGGAGGGGAGCGTTCCAGTAACCGCTGTAGGTCCTGTTGTCACCTGTACAAACACAAAGGTAAACAGGCTGACTCACTGACTCACTGACTGACGGTCTGAATCACTGAGTGTGTCACTGACCGACACAGAAGGGCATGGGCACTCTCAGGTCGCTCATCGGCAGCTCTGCGCTGAAGTAATACTTGGAGTTTAGCAGCGTGGCATTCTGGAAGTGAATGGGTACCGGATAACAGCGCAGAATCTCAGCAGTGCCTCTGCTCTGCCTGCGGGGAGCTCCTCCTCCACCACCACCTGATACTTACTGCAGACACGCAGACAGACAGACAGACAGGTTAAATGATTTAAACAGATCGTGTAAAGTACAGTCCTGGGTTTATTGTAGAAGGAGGTACTAAAGCAAGGTACTGCCCAGTTGGATTATGGGAAAAGCAGTAGATCCTGCACCTTTGACCCAGGCTCTGGCTTAGACCCGGGGTCAAATGAGCTCTTTGGAGACTGAATCATGCATTTTTTAATTTAAAGAAGAACGGGCAAATATAAGCTCCACAGTATGTTGCTGCAGGATTGCAGCTGTTAGTTTTGCTGCTTGACATTGTTGCTGATAATTGGCTGGATTTCAGTTCACAGACACGCCGGCGCATTAAACTGCTCTGCTCTTCTTCTCGCCCATCTGTTGATTCATTATTCAGCTCCACATAAAGGTCATCTATGCCTCTCCCCCTCCATCACTCTCTCCTTCATTTTTATTAACTCTCTTTATGCATGTAGAGGCTGTAACTTTAGTCTGACATTAAACTGATAATTCATTTCATCCTGTCAGAGCTGCCATTAAACCCTATATGCAGGTAAAGGACAGTAAGACAGAAAAGAAAAGGAAATCAGTTGAGTTATAAATAAATAAATGATCAATCGAGCCAGTTCTTAGCTAATTATAATTCAAAATAATTTATATTCACCATCCACTATGATAAAAAAGGACAAACAAGTGGCAGATATTGTATTCTCTAAACAACAGCAGAGAGCAGGAGCTGTCTCGTCGTTACTGTGCTCATATAAAGCTTCCTGAAGATCTCTGTTAGGGCGCTTCATTAAAGTCTCAGTGTGACGAGCATAAAGGGCATCAAGAGAACAAAGAGATGAAGCTCTACCGACATTTAAGGAAACTCCAGAAACTTCAGGAAACCTCTGCCAGCTCTATTAAAGCTCTGCTAACACCACACAAAATTTCAAGTTTATTAAACTTTTTGAATTCCACCCAAACGCAGCACAGTTAGTTTCACTGTTTATGTCCTGAGAGACGCTGCAAACAATAGCTGTGTTTTTCACAGGAGCACAGAACTCATATATCACACACACACACACACTCTACAAAAACTGTATGGATACATTATACTATACACAAGGTACACTGTACATGCTTCCCTTAGGCAGTATTATTAGAAAGCATTGCATCATTTTTCATTGTTATGCAGATGATACTCAGCTTTATCTATCCATGAAGCCAGATGACACACATCAGTTAGTTAAACTGCAGGAATGTCTTAAAGACATAAAGGCCTGGATGACCTCTAATTTCCTGCTTCTAAATTCAGATCAAACTGAAGTTCTTGTACTCGGCCCCACAAATCTTAGAAACACAGTGTCAAACCAGATACTTACTCTGGATGGCATTACTTTGGCCTCCAGTAACACTGTGAGAAATCTTGGAGTCATTTTTGACCAGGATATGTCCTTCAATGCACATATTAAACAGATATGCAGGACGGCTTTTTTACATTTGTGCAATATTTATAAAATTAGAAACATCCTTTCTCAGATTGACGCTGAAAAGCTAATCCATGCATTTATTACTTCTAGGCTGGACTTGTCACGGCTGGTGCTGGGAGGGCAGGGAGGACCCCAAAGCAGGACGCAAGCAGGTGCGGACGTGTGCTTTGACTCTTTTATTTAACAGGCTGGTCAGGGCCAGCTACACAAGACAAAACTCCACAACTGAAACCACTAGAAAACTCAAAACTAAACACTGGCCGACATCACACAGATGAAAAGACAACAAGGACCCAAAGAAAGAACAAAGGAAAATCAAGGGCTTAAATACACAAGAGGACTGATGAGGGAATAGAACACAGGAGGGAACACAGGTGAACCAAATTAACCTAAATTCACAGGGGAAAGTAAACTAAACACAAAACACAGGGAACACGAGACTGTCAAAAGAAAACAGGAAGTGGCACAGGGGAACAGAGACGCAGACTTGACACCAGACAAGGACGCAGACCTGAATATAAAGCAAAACACTGGGCCACCGGCCCAGAACCGTGACAGGACTACTGTAATTCATTATTATCAGGCTGTCCTAAAAGCTCCCTGAAAAGCCTTCAGCTGATCCAAAATGCTGCAGCTAGAGTACTGACAGGGACTAGAAAGAGAGAGCAGATTTCTCCCATATTGGCTTCTCTTCATTGGCTCCCTGTTAAATCTAGAGTAGAATTTAAAATCCTTCTCCTAACATACAAGGTCTTGAATAATCAGGCCCCATCTTATCTCAAAGACCTCATAGTACCGTATCACCCCAATAGAGCACTTCATTCTCAGACTGTTCCTCCCTGAGCCTGGTTCTGATGGAGGTTTCTTCCTGTTAAAGGGGAGTTTTTCCTTCCCACTGTTGCCAAGTGCTTGCTCACCATAGAGGACTACGAATATCTGGGAGTACACATCAACAACAAACTGGACTGGGCTAAGAACACTGATGCCCTATACAGGAAGGGCCAAAGTCGTCTCTATTTTCTGAGACACCTCGAGGTCCTTCAACATCTGCCGGACCATGCTCAGGATGTTTTATGAGTCTGTGGTGCCGAGTGCCATCCTCTATGCTGTTGCATGCTGGGGCAGCAGGCTGAGGGCAGCAGACGCCAACAGACTCAACAAACTGATCCACAGGGGCAGTGATGTGGTGGGAGTGGAGCTGGACTCGCTGATGGCAGTGTCAGAGAGGAGGATGCTGTCTAAGCTGCAGGCCATTATGGACAATGGCTCCCACCCACTCTACAACACAGTGATGGGACACAGGAGCACATTCAGGGAAAGACTCATTACACCAAAATGCACCACAGAGCACCACAGGAGGTCATTCCTACCTGTGGCCATCAGACTCTATAACTCCTCCCTTAATAGGTGACACTGTGGTTCACCAGTGTCATTCATTCATTCAGTATTTATTTAGTATGTGTGTGTACAATTGTACATAAAATTGTCCATATATATTGTACATATATATACTTCAGTATACTCCAGATTTATATTTACTGTCACAGCCACTGCACTCACAAGATTATATGTGTGTATAGCCAAATTATGTCCTTAGTTTTTATATTTTTATACCTTTAGTGTATTTTATTTTGTTTTGGTTTTAATTCATTTAAATGAAACAGTTGCAGCTGTAACAACAGAAATTTCCCTCTGGGATCAATAAAGTATTTCTGATTCTGATTCTGATAGGGGGTCGTGTTGACTGTTGGGTTTTCCCTGTATTCTTGTAGGGTCTTTACCTACAGCATACTAAAGTGTTTTGACTATTATTTGGGGCTATATAAATAAAATTGAATTTAACTGAATAAAAACTTCACTGACTCTGGATTTCACCTTCTGTTTCCACCAGCAGGAGTCAGACTCACATAGACAGTGATTATGGTTCACAAACACACTGACCTGCACCTGAACGCAGCACCGTTTTCAACACTGTTTGTGTCCTGAGGGACGCTGGAAACAATAGTTGTGTTTTTCACAGGAGCCCAGCGCAGGACAGAAGTCATATATCAACACACACACACGCGCGCGCGCACACACACGCGCGCGCACACACACACACACACACACACACACGCACACGTTTCAGGGTGTGGATGGTGAAACTGCAGTATTGTCACATTTCCTGCTGGACAGGAAACTAATGGAGGACAGGAAGGGGCGCGCGCACGCTCACACCTACACCTACACCTACACACACACACCACACGCACCCACACCCTACACACTACACCCACACACACACACACACACACGCACACACCTACACACACACACGCACAGTATTTTTAATTCGGCTCTGAAAGGAACAGAAACAGAACAGATTTGATCATTTCTGCCTCATTCTTTCATTTTCTCCCTTCTTCTTTTTCTTGTCCTCCTCTCTCCTCCCCCTCACATCTGTCTCTCTCTTTATCTCCTTTCTTCTCCTCTCTGTCTTTGACAACCCGTCTCCAATCACATTTCTCCACGCTCTCGTTGCAGGACTTGTTGTGTGTATGCGACAGTAATCTGATTACAGCTGCAGGTCGCCAGCGGCAACACCTTTTGTCCTATGATGTGTGGCTCTTCTATATAAGTGTGTGTGCGCCTGAAGGCCGACACACACTCCGAGTCAGAAGAAACAAAAGCAAAGTTAAATATAAACACGCAAACCTTAAATCGTATCTCGGAGCAGCATCTGTTCAATCTGATGGATTTCACATCAGCTATCATGTCGATTAACACAGTGCACGTCACACACACTCCAGCCTTGTTCCTGCATAAAAAGAAAAACATACATCTCGCTGCGCCTGAAAAGATCCATTTTCCTCTTTTCAGCCCTCCTCTTTCTTCTTCCCCACTCAAACACAAGAGTCACGTACGAGTGACTGAAGACAATCTGCAGCATTCACCGTGCTCTCTGAATTTCTCAGCGCTCACACACAAAACACTGAAGTATCAGTGAGGATGTGCAGGTGCTTCCATGAGATCATTTTCAGACATTTAACAAATCCAAAGAGACCTGGAGCTGAACTGGAAGTGCTGCTGATCATGAACCGCTGGCAGTGGCTCCATTACTGCAATAATACTCAGACTACAGCTAAGGCAAACCTCACTGGACTCCATCAAACGCTCAGTGTCTGAATCACTTTCATGGGCATGAAACGGGAGTCACAGGATCTTCATCTGAGAGACGAGTCTTCGTTCCCAGGGTGTCAAACGGCGACGCTCCGCCAGCGCGTCGCAGCCGTCAGCAGACTGACAGCCGAAGCTCAACTCTGACACATTTGATTTAAACACAGAAACACTGGGAAACTTCAGCGTGTTTTTAAGTTACCACGAACTGACTGGAACCACATTACAGGAGCGCACTAGCTAACAGACACTGTTAGCGGTGCCTGCTGCTAAAACTGACGCCACTGACTGCCATCGGGGTCCAAACACGGGTCCAAAATGGTCTCAATTCTTTCAGTTCCAATAAAATGGAAATTTGGAGGGTTGGTGAAGACGGGATACGTGATACATAATCATGCTACAGAGCTCTGGTTAAGCTACCACAAACACATTAGCTAGGGGAAGCTGGAGGACGAGGGTTAAACTGATCTCAGTAAAGATTCATGTTGAAGGTCCCCGATGGGCCGAGACAAGCGGCGTCACACGACAGGAGGAAGATGCATGGACCAGGCTTCAGCCCACAGATGACCCATCCACAGCACAGCTCAGTCAGGACCCTGCTGCTGTGTGGCTGGGATGACTCGCTGTGAGAAGGTCCTGACCCTCAGCTTCATGACCTTCAGGTATTTGATGTCCGCAGCACCAGGACAGCAGTTACAGAGCTGATAAAAGCTGCCGAGCTCACCAACGGAAGAGTTTATTACAAAAAAGAGACAAAGATCTGCAGCACATTATAAACCGAGAGCCCCGTCCAACATCGTCCATACGCCGGCAGGAAACAAGACTCGATAACAACCACGATATCAGCATCACCGAGGTCAAAAGCACTGATGGCAGCACATCTACAGGAGATCTCAGTGTTATTCAGATTCATCTATGATGGAGGTACAAAATCAGAAGGTGGACATTCTCCTTCACTATTGTCAGATTCCCGTAAACCTCTGACCTCACGCTTAAAGGGCCCTGCAGGGACAGGACGCCTCCCCTCACTGCCTTCATCTCACAGAAACACAAAAATCTGATATTCATCCAAGCATCAGACGCCTGAGCGCCTCCATCCTCACAATCCCGCTGCTGCTCTGTGGTCACGTGACAGCGCCTCTCTGTCCGCACACATAAACGCCGTCTCACATGCTGCTTCCTGTTTGTAAGAAGAGATAGTGTTGGCTTTCTGTGGATGTGTATGTGTGTGTGTGTGTGTGTGTGTGTGTGTGTGTGTGTGTGAGTGAGAGATTGACACATTAGCTGTTAATCCCTTGTTAATCCTCAGAGTTAGCAGCGGGCTCTGATTAGCCCCGCCTGCTGATTGTTAATTAACCAAATCCCTCGTTATAGCCTGGTGACAGAGCCCGCTCAGCTGTTGACATGACGACTGTTACTGCGGATACTGCCTCCCTCTGGGTGGGTGTGTGTGTGTGTGTGTGTGTGTGTGAGAATGTTTTTAATTTCAGGAGGAAGTCTTAATTTCGTGTTTGTGATGTGAGCGATGTGGCAGTTTGCCGCCTCACTTCCTGCTTCAAAGTGGTACACGCCGTCACTTTAATCTTTAACGCCAGCGCCATGAAATCTTTATCGAGTGGGAGATTGATGCTGCTGAATATTTGAACGGGTGTGTTACCTGACCGGAGCCCCTCGGCTCTGAGCCGGCTTCAGCAGGACGGTGACGGTGGAATCGGTCTGATTCAGAGGAGACTCCTGATCGTACGCCGGCATCAGAGGAGCTGAGGAGGAGGAGGGGAGACGAAGAGGAGTTACAACATGTTCAGCTCATCCCCTGATTTACCTTCATATGAAGCAAAAAGTGGAAATGATTCAGAGGCATTACATGAGGAGAAACATCACTCCAGCAAACAGAGAACACATGAAATCAGCTGATTCCTCCCAGATGTTTGCTCCTTTGTTCACGTGGAAAATGTGAGGAAGAAACGGATCGCGTTCCTCACCAGCTATAAACCTTCTCAACATTAACGTCCTCCGGGATTAACACACACTTATGCATATAAATGAACCGCAGTGAAAAATCTTGGATTTTCAAAATAAAATGTCAGTAAGAGTGCAATTTGTTGAACAGGAACTAGCCCCGAGCCCGTGCCCGGTCATCCACAATTCATTCAGATTGACTGGGTTCATATCTCGAGGTCATTTCATAATAAAGTGGACCTGCCGGTATTACAGAAGAACGCCCAACGATTCTTTCACGTTAAAAAAGCTTTTTACTTTTATACCAGCATCTCCTCTCTTACTTTCACAGGCTTACCTGAGATCTTGGTGGTGAACTGGGTGATAACAGGGGGTCCAAAGCCTTTAACGGTGGAGGCTCTTATTGTGAAGGAGTAGGTGGAACCTGGGTAGAGGCCGGTGAACACGTGGCTTGTCTCATTGGCCAGTTTGAACACCTTGCCACTCTGATTGGACAGGTCAAACTCCGTGTCGAAGGAGCTCAGGGCTTTGTAGGAGATCTGTGGAGGAGAAAGGACTCAGGTGATTCACGGGGGGCTGACGGGGTGGCTCCAAAGCTTGCTGGGAGGTCTATGAGTTTACCTCATACTGCCGGATGAGGCCGTAGGTCTGCAGAGGTTCCCTCCAACTCAGACTGATCTGCTGCTCGTAACTGCTGCCGAGGATCGAGTCCACAGGGACCGCCCCGGGAACTGAAACACAACAATTTATCCAGAGTTACTGTCACAGGACAAACGAGCAGAAGATGGCGTCTACTGTGACTCTGCTGTGACTCGTACCGTCCTCGTCCGTCAGCACCAGCAGCTCCTCACTCTCCTTGCGTCCTTCGGGGTTGCTCAGGATCAGTCTCAGGCTGACGTTGGTGAACGGAGGAAGGTTACGAACAGTGTGCTGCGGCACGGTGCTCCTGGTGTCGTACACCTCCTCCTCCCGCACATCCTCCTTCACCGGCTCCCTGCAGGAGACACAGCAGGAGTTTAAGCTCCTGTTGGCCCCTCCCTTTCTCTACCTGTGGCCCCTCCCTTTCTCTTCCTGTGGTCCCTCTGTGTCTGCTTGTAGATTCCTTCTCTGCTTACCTGTTGAAGGCCCTCTACTACATCCACCTGTTAGCCATGCCCTCTAGCCCACCTATGCTCTACCAGCTTGCCCTGCTTCTGATTACCTGTTGGCCCCTCCCTCCCTGTGCATACCTGCTCAGGGCCCCTGCAGGTCTGTAACGGTACTGCACGGTCAGGTTGTAGCTGTAGCAGCGAGTCACGTTGTATCCGAATGGCTCCCAGCGTATTGTCACTTGTTTGGACTGAATCTCGACGACCTCAAGATGCTGCGGGCCGTGCATCGGATCTGAAACAAACAGGAGCATGTGATGAGGACAAACACCTGACAAACACCTGAGCTCACCCCTGGCTCTTCCCCATCCTCTCCACAGCGATGGAATCAAACTGATTCCCTTTCCTGCTGTCCTTAATTCTGACTCGTGTAAACATGTTTGGTTGATGCCGCCGCGGGAAGATTAGACTGTTTGTCCTTAAACACATCACATCTCTGCAGGAAACAGTGTGAATGTCACGTTGTCACGTCTCCAAAATCCTCTGAGTTTTTCTCTAATATTTAAACTGAAAACAGAGCTGAGGAGGGATCAGCCACGCTCTGCTGCCTACTGTCGCCCAACTGGTGACTCACTCCGGGGTCGAGTCGGTGCTCAGCAAGTC
>JAMQGT020008871.1:0-5000 GCA_024447675.2 Pterophyllum scalare | reverse complement strand
CTCCAACCTTCCTTTTCTCTCCAAAATCCTTGAAAGAGTAGTTGTAAAACAGCTAACTGATCATCTGCAGAGGAACGGTTTATTTGAAGAGTTTCAGTCAGGTTTCAGAATTCATCACAGTACAGAAACAGCATTAGTGAAGGTTACAAATGATCTTCTTACAGCCTCTGACAGTGGACTCATCTCTGTGCTTGTCCTGTTGGACCTCAGTGCAGCTTTGATACTGTTGATCATAACATTTTATTACAGAGATTAGAAGCATGCCATAGGTATTAAAGGTACTGCACTGCAGTGGTTTGAATCATATTTATCTAATAGACTCCAATTTGTTCATGTAAATGGGGAGTCGATCTTCACACACTAAGGTTAATTATGGAGTTCCACAGGGTTCTGTGCTACGGACCAAGTTTATTTACATTGTACATGCTTCCCTTAGGCAGTATTATTAGAAAGCATTGCATCAATTTTCATTTATGCAGATGATACTCAGCTTTATCTATCCATGAAGCCAGATGATACACATCAATTAGTTTAACTGCAGGAATGTCTTAAAGACATAAAGGCCTGGATGCACCTCTAATTTCCTGCTTCTAAATTCAGATAAAACTGAAGTTCTTGTGCTCGGCCCCACAAATCTTAGAAGCACAGTGTCAAACCAGATACTTACTCTGGATGGCATTACTTTGGCCACCAGTAACACTGTGAGAAATCTTGGAGTCATTTTTGACCAGGATATGTCCTTCAATGCACATATTAAACAAATATGTAGGACGGCTTTTTTACATTTGTGCAATATTTCTAAAATTAGAAACATCCTTTCTCAGACTGATGCTGAAAAGTTAATCCATGCATTTATTACTTCTAGGCTGGACTACTGTAATTCATTATTATCAGGCTGTCCTAAAAGCTCCCTGAAAAGCCTTCAGCTGATCCAAAATGCTGCAGCTACAGTACTGACAGTGGACTAGAAAGAGAGAGCAGATTTCTCCCATATTGGCTTCTCTTCATTGGCTCCCTGTTAAATCTAGAGTAGAATTTAAAATCCTTCTCCTAACATACAAGGTCTTGAATAATCAGGCCCCATCTTATCTCAAAGACCTCATAGTACCGTATCACCCCAATAGAGCACTTCGTTCTCAGACTGCTGGCTCTACTCTGTGGTTCCTAGGATACTTCAGAGTAGAATGGGAGGCAGAGCCTTCTTTAGTTTGGATTTAATATGTAATAATTAGTAAATGTTAGCTGTGGACTATGAAGCTCCACATTAACAGAATGTGTTTGTTGCCCACATGATCTTTTTTTGGTTTTAATCTTGTGTTGGGTTTAAAAAGCTGAACTCGTCTCCCTCCTTGTTTCTGAGCCTCCCTCTTCCTGTGACCTTTTCAGCCAACACGACCCTGACTGATGGAAACAGATTTCCAACATTCACCCCGCTGACACACACACACACACACACACACAGCTGCTCCTTTGTTCTCAGTGAAAAGCAGGAAATTTCGACCTTTTTGATTTTTTGACTACCACGAGAACCTCTCTCTCCTTGTTAGTGTTGTGTTTTTCTTTGGTGCTTCCTTGGGGTGAAAAAAATGCCTGAAACTACTTTTCCTGTATAGAAACATGAGCCATGGAAAAAATAAAGTTGATAGAATTCATTCTGGAATATGACGATAAAACTAGTGTAGCAAGATTTTGTTGCCAGGTCGTTCGTTTCTTTTACACTCATAATAACTGAATCCTGCTCATATAAATGGCTCAAACCCCCTACAGGCTGTGGCCATGATAGTAAAGATGATGTGCTGCACATGTGTGTACAAATCAGTGGGACTTTAATATTTTCGTATGAATATGTGTATTTGTATAAATCAACTTTTTAAGTGACATTTTCACAGTGAAGTTTTTGAAGGCGTCTCAATTCATTATTAACAGATAACACAGATTTCTCTCTCTCTCTCTCACACACACACACACACACACACACACACACACTCTGGTTTAATGGCCATGACTGCTGTCTGTTCTGCAGCCACTTCCTGTTTGTGTCTGATTGATGGTCCAAACTCTTCCTCCTGCTGTTGTCACACTTTCAGTTTAAACACCACAGAAGAAGAACAGATTTCAGGCAGGCAGACGAGTGATGAACGTCTGAAGGTGACTTTAGGACGAAGGAGAGGAGGAGGAGGAGGAGAGGTTTAATTTTTCATTTCCAGGAGATTTAATATGAGAGCAGGGATGAAGACGAGGAGGAGGAGGAGAGATGAGAATCAGTGATGGATGATTGGTGTTGTTGACCAGACCAGGCGCTCAGTGAGAGAGAGCTGCTGGAAGTCAGCGAGTCCAGTTTGAACAAACTGGTTTGAATCATTCAAACAGGTCTGAGACTTTGGGAATTCTGGGTAATTTTCCGCTTTAAATAACCAGAGCATCATTAGCTGTGAGCTCAGCACTCCTCACAGGAAGAATTCAGTTTTTAGAAATCAAACTGTAATATGGCTTTAAATGAATTCATCTGGATTAGAGGAAAACATCCAGGCTGAAGGTAAGAAACTGTCAGATGCTGCGAGCATGTGGACAAAAGGTCAGTACGCTAACACAGCAGCCTGCAGTGCAGCATGTAACCCACAGGGGGCGCTACCTTCAAACACCGTGTGAGCTGAAAGAACTAGAAAAACATGTTTCCTGTTCCAGCTAACGCTATTAGAAATAAACAACCTGATTCAAAGCCGAAGTGATGAAAACTGATCGGCTTTAAAACGCTGAATATTTCCAAACTGTTAAACCAGCGGCTGCAGAGCTGAACCGCCAACCCAAGACACGAGGACGCTCCCAGTGCATGCTGGGAAGTCTGCTGTCTCTGTGGCTAACTCAGTGCGAGGTGCTGAATGAGCTTCTGTGAGGACAGCTCACAGCGGAGTCTTCATGGAAGAAGGTTTTTAGGTTTTTCTTTACTCCAAAGCGTGAACTCCTTTTCTTCTGGCTGTGGTAACTTTGGCCTCAGTGAGTACCAAGAAACCTGAAGTTCTCTATCAGTCCACTCCAATGCAGTCCTGTTCTGAACCTAACGTCATTGTGCATGGCGAAACTCTGAAGAACTCCAAGAAGTTTGTGTACTTGGGCAGTACTATCGATGATTTGGTCAATACTGACAATGAAGCAAACCTGAGGATCTCCAAGGCCAGCGCGGACCCTCCTTTAGCTCCGTTTTTGGTCTCCACCAGCAGCTTGGTTAAAATCCCGCCTCTCTGTGTTCCAGCTCATCTCTAACTGATGAAGGTGACGAAGAGTTCTGAGCGTTAGACGATGGAAAGCTCCACGAAGCTGGAACCTCGGAGTCGGAACAAACAAGATGAGAACCCAGAAAGAGAAGTGAAAGCACTGAAAACGCCTCGGAGCGCCGAGCAGAGCGTGAAAATCTGAGGTGGAAAGAGAAAGATGTCAAATATTCATGGCATATTTTTCTAAAAGCCTCGACAAACACCACACACACTTTAATGGATGTTAACACACACACACACAGACTCACGCAGAAAGGTTTTTATTTCATGACCGACGCTCAGCTCCGTGTGTGCGTTTCTATAAACCAGGATTAGAGCTCGGACACGTTCCAGTGAATTCCTGTCTTCATAGCCCTCCTGGTTCGGCTCCAGTCCGGGTTAGGTCCGGTGTGTGTGGCTGCCAAGCGTGCAGGTTTTCCTTTTTCACCGTCAGATTTAGAGTTTCTGCCTCATTTTATTAGATTTATCACCAGCCTTTCTCAGGGATCAGCGCTGATACTGATACCTGAGCTTTTACCTTCCTCAGCTTTAAACGCATCGATCGCCTGCAGACGGCCGCCGCTCCTCCATCGGATGCACGGCTCAGAAAAGATCTGAAGATGTTATTGATTCATTGTGAGACCCCCACCTGGCTGGAATCTAAAGGACACAGCGTGTTTGCATTCACAGCTCATCACGCCTTCATTTCTCTTTGAAATCTTATTAGCATAAACTACAGTCAAACTGCTGCTCCTACAGATTTCACTGGAAGCTACAAATCAGTCTGTGGTTCAGGTGCATCATGGGAAATGCAGGAGTGTGGGGGATCTGCAGTTTATACATACAGAATATGAAACACTGAATCAGTAAGAAGGAAACTGAATGTTTTTATGTAAATATTACTTTTTATATTATTCTGTAAATTCATGTTAAACTGAAGGAAGAGTGATACCTCTCTACGTGTGCCTCCTTATCTCAGAACACTTTAGAGGTCACATTCATGCCTATGAAATGAAGTGTGTGTCAGTGCTGTGTAAAATATGTTTACATCTGAAACTCGTGTCGGGTTTGTTCACAGCAGACGACAAACGCAGGACGAATAAAGTTTGATTGAATCCCGTCTTAGATGTGTCAGAGTGGAGATCACAGGAGGACGTTCACAGCAGCGCCGATTCTGAAGGGAACGCAAAGAGTTTGTCGGACCGATCGGCAATGCAGACGAGGGCATGAAGCAGAATGTGAAATGACGAAGGGCTGTTTATCTGCCACCACACTGAGTCGCCTCACTGGGCTCTAAGTCCTAAAGCTTGTATGATGGACACACTCATCCATTATTAAACACACACACACACACACACACACGCACACACACTGCTGCTTCATAATTCATTGGCAGTAAAATGAATAAATAAAAGTGAGTTGAAGAAAGAGACACGTGTCATCACAGCAAACGCTGAGTGTGTCACAAACACACAAAGACTCTGTGAGCTGCCAATCACACACACACTCACACACACACACACACACACACACACACACACACGTTTTAGCATATCTTTTGTTTATCTGTATGAGTTCCCCTCAGAGGAACGTTTGTTTTAGTATGCTGACATCCCAGAGGGGGTGGAGGTTATCACACAGACTGGCACGATCTGTTTGTTCTGTCATCAGGAACATACTGAGGAACCCAAAAACTCTCACAGAAACCTGCTGTGACAACCCTACAAGAATTTAATAACCGAGGGCCCA
>JAMQGT020008869.1:0-12432 GCA_024447675.2 Pterophyllum scalare | reverse complement strand
AACAACACAGTATCAGTACTTTTACCATGAGAACCCAACAGGCTACTGCTTGAATGCCTGGACCTAGATTTCAAAATGGGGCACTCATCCTTCCAATGGCCCAAGCCATGACAATAATGGCACGAATGTGCTGGATCAGACAGCCTGCAAAACTCTAGCTCCTCTAGAACCTGGTGTTTACAATGCTGGCCACTGACTAAGTTCCCCTATCAAATTGGGAAACACACCACCAGCACTCCTGCTATGTGTCATAATACAGTATATACAATGTGATTAAAAAAAATGTCAGCCATTGACTGTGCAAGTTCTCCTACATAGAAAGATGGGGTCTGCAATTTCACTTGCACAATCAGTGGCTGACTCATTTTTGTTCCACTGTATATCATCTTTTGTCAAATTTAAAACATTACACTCACTCATGTAACTCATAATTTGCTCTGGCAATGAGTTCTTTTTCTTGCTGTAATAACTGCATAACAAAGACCCTCAAAAGTAGTCACACCTGCTGCAGAAAATTACCAGTTAAAATGAATCAGTAAATTGGGTGCTAATTCTACAGTAGCTTGCTTTTCAGCAGATTTCCAGGAATTAAGTCACTGATGATAAATTTTTGGAACTAACTCATATGCTTTCAGAATAGCACTTTTAACCTTTTCATAACTCAAACTATCTACTGCACGTAATGCAGAGTAGACGACCTGGGCTTTATCAATTAAAAAACTGAACTTTAAAAATAAAAAAAAAAGTTGGCTTTGAATCTATCCAAACAAGGACAGATTTTTGTTTGAACACATGTTCAAACAAGGACAAGAAAAAAGAAAAATAAAAAGTATAATTTTCATTAAACACAGGAATGAGAGGTACACTTCTACTGACATTAACTTCCTGGCCACTGTTTCTGTGAAGATGGGAATGCATCCCCAGGGGAAATAAACACCTTGTATTTTGCCAAGTGGAACTTTTGCTGTTGAAACTGTAATTTCATTTTTTATAATCCTTGTGTCATTTTTTCCTCTGTTTCATGTTCCTGCTTCAGCTTTTCCAAAGCAATTTGCTTCACTCACTCACCCTCTAACCACAACTCCTGCTGCTCAAAAGGAAACAGTAGCCACAAAAGGGGGAACCAATGAAACTGCCTGAGAGCCCAAGTTTAGGTCCTCAACCAACACTTAACTAATCTTGTTGCCAAGACAGCTTTTATGCCTGCCTTTCAGCTACGTTGACCAATATCAATACTATAGTGCTCAGCTATTTAACGGCTGCTTTTTAGTACACTTCAAGCTCCAAGAAGGACAAACTAAAGTGGCAAATGAAGCCATAGCCCAAGATCCTCTAAGCATAAAGAAACAAGCAAAATAGAAACAAAATGAAGCCAACACATGAGACCAAACGAGACCACCAGAGTTTTCCTACTAACTGCCTAACCACAACTAACTAACTGACCCCTAGTCTTCATGTGGATTGCGGTGGGTTTTTAAGCACAAAAACCAGTAGGTTTGTAAGGCAACCTGCAAGCAGGCGACCCACAAATACCCACGGACATGCACCCGAGACAATTGACCAAGCAACTGACACTAACCGCGACACCACAGCACTAATATAACGTGAAAAAAACAAAAACAAAAAATACTGACACAACCCATAGGAGGAAGTGCCACTTAAGCCTAACAGGGAAAACATCTGTGGTCTCAACATGTCTCAGTGTGGCAAGACTTTTCTCAGGTTCCCAACAACGATCACAGGGGGAGAACAAATGCACTTACACCCCTTAGCAGAATGCTTCTACTGATAAAACCAAGCTAAACACTTACACCATGGCTAAACCAACTAATTAGCGGAGTGGACAAGCTGGGGTCATCGCAAGATAAATGAACAGACAATCCCCTCATGGTCACTAAAATATGTTGGGAAAACTATTGCTTCAACATCATAATGTGTTGTTTTAACATACACATGATCAATCAAAGTGCCTCTCTCTGTTGTGGGCTGTGTAACTTGTTGAATGTATCCTTTATCTGTTATCATCTTGCAAATGCTTGAAGATTTGAAAATGTTATCATTGAAATCCCCCATTAAAGCTACTGTGTCACTTTCTTTATCTAACCAATCAAGTAACTTTCCTAGGTTACTTTTAAAGAGAGCCATGGTGTAAGAGGGTGGGCGATAAATAACTGATATTAGCATATTATAAGTAGAAACCTTGCAAACCAAACATTCTAAATTGACATCTGGTACATGTATAATTTCGACTGGCAAATTGTCTACAGTATAGATGCCAACTCCACCATGCTGTTGGTTTTGTATTTCTACTAAAGTGGGATTACTACTAGTGTATGAGACACTTCGTGGATTATGGCGAAAACTATAACCAGCAATTTTTACATTTTCTAATGATGAAGCTACAGACATCCATGTCTCTGTTACAGCAATGCAGTTAGGCTTCAAATGCTGTGTGCATAATGCCAAATCAGATACATGTTGGCCTAAATTCTGCACATTCATCAACACAACTCGGAAATCATGTACATCATTGTTTGTATGTTCCACCAAAAATCGGGGCATGCTTTCCACTGCATCCTGAACACCATGTTTACAGTATACAGCTTTCTCAGCAAAATCCCGAATGATTAAACCAGACAAACTTCTGACACGACTTAATGCAACGTAAGCCTGTCCTGGTGCAAACACACGTTTAAGTGACACTACAGCTTGATCAACAGTGAGTCCTTGTACTTTATGAACTGTACAAGCCCACGCAAGTTTTAGTGGAAATTGGCGCCGCAATCCACCTTTCTTAGTCACCTTCTCCTCTTCTGGTCCAATGCCCGTGGAGCCTAGTGCAACTGCTGGGGAATATGCACAGTTTCTCCTCCTTTGTGTACCTATCTGATTGTCATCAAATTTGACGTACACCATTTGAGGAAACTTGTTGTCTTTGGTGGAATAAACTATATGAGTAACTGTACCACACACTCCATTAACAAGACCGTCCATGACATCTATATTCTTACACAGCATTACACGGGCATCTTTCCCCAAGAGCAGTTTTACATCTAAACATGTGTTGTATGTTCTTTCATGATGTCCAGTTTTTCGCACCAGGTTCCCTGATTTCTTACTATTGACGAAATCCTGAGCAAATATTTCGACATAATCAGAACATGTTTTAAACAACTGCTGTACATTATGCTCATTGACTTGTTTGTTAGTTGGAAATATGTGTAAAGCTGAGCTGACTTCACCAGTTTCACAATGTTTCAACATTTCTACATCTGTTTCTAACATTGGAGCCCCTTTAACATGAGTTCTTACTCTGTTCAATAATTCTGCAAACTTAACATCAGTTTGCCTTACTATTTTCTTAAGCTCTACAACAGAAAATAGAGTAGACCACAAGTTCATACCTACGTCATCAATATAAAGGGGTTTCCCTTTAACTGGAGGCAACTGGAAAAAGTCTCCAACAGCAATAACACTAACATTTCCAAAAGGGGAAAAGTCTCCAGTGTGTTTAATTTGCCTTAGCCTACCGTGAACATACGCCATTAAATTATGATCTACCATAGAGATTTCATCCATTATCAAGATCTGCAGATCACAATATTTAGCACGCAAACAATTTAACTTTTCCTCCCCCAAAGGCGTGTAAGGCAAGCGGACATCTTTTCCGATACTAAATGTGTTGTGAATTGTTGAAGCGTTTAAATTGTAGGCAGCAATGCCAGTGGGTGCAGTTAATAAAACACAAATATTATCAGGCTGGTGACACATGGGCGACAAAAGCCTTACTGCTTCATACTGAATTGCTTTTACTAAGTGACTCTTGCCTGTTCCTGCACCACCTGTAATAAATACATGCAATGGATCTGGATTTTTTCCCATTACCTTATCCAAACACCACTGGCGAATCTGATAAAACACTGAAAGCTGTGTCTCATTTAGAGATCTAACCAAAGCCAAACCATCACTTCTGGACATAATGGTTTTTCGCTTTTCCACTTGTGACACTTCGTTACACACAGCCAAGTCTGGAATATTTTCATGTTCTTCCACAACTTGCGCTTTGTCCTTCTGTTCCTGCTGACACTCTAAACGCTCCAACTCTAACTCAGGACAGAGTTCACACCAGGCATCTTCTGAGATACCATGCTCATCAATGGCATTCTGAATATCATCCAGCTTATCTGCATTCATTTCAAACAGACTTCTATTTGCATCAACAACTGACTTTACTGAATGCATACACCCATCACTAAATGTCACAAGACCATTGCTGTAAAACTGCTCAAATGTTTCATAGTTAGGAGGTTTCAACTCCTGATCTACACGATATGGCAGAAACAGCTGAAGAATGCTCTGATAAAAGCATTCAGGGTTTCTGGTCTCAGAAAACCGAACATAACGAACAACAGCAGGTTGGGATCGTGTTCTTTTTGTGACAAAACCACATCTATTGTTCAACTGGATTGGTGTACGTGACTTTTCATTTTTACTCAAAACACGATATTCAGAAGCAAATGTGGCCATACACATATCATCAAAAGCACTATTGTTTGGCCTATTCTTGTATCGATCGACAATACTCGTCATCCACATATCCTCTGCTGCCAAATCCTCTGTTGTTGCCTTTTGTTTCAACACTTTTAAAGGCAAACTCATTTTAACTATATTCTCTCCTGTTGGCACAAACACAACTTTTCTAGAACATTCTTTCAAATGCATGTTTGTTAACCTGTACACAGCTTCCTGGGAAGAAACGTCTCTGTTATGGAGGTAAACACTACCTAGGGATTTCAATGCCTCCCTGGCACTAACATTGCCATCTTTACATGCCTCCCTCTGAGCATTGTTTAACAACAATCCCATCTCTTTCTCTGATTTCGATAAATATGAAATTATATAAACACAGCATGCATAAGCATCTATGACAAAAGAGACATCCAAGTTGGCATTGTAGCATTTCAGCAGAGGCTTGCTATACTGATTGATCCAAACCTCATTTATCTGCCTTTTCAACACAACATGTGTATTCCGACTACAACGTTTATATGCTTCTTCAAAAGTGGATTGAGTTATACCCAAGCTCTGAAACAAATGCTCCACACTTTCAAAGCTCCTGCTCTCATCTGAAAGAGCCTCCTTGACAGATGTTAAAATATCACACGCTCGGTCTTTTCTCATTTTATTAGCTTTAACCTGAGCCTTACTCACACATTCACATTGTTTTAAATTAGGATCTGTATCATGTAGCTGACCGTTGCATGTTTTACAGACTTCATCACTTTGTCTACGAGATATAAATGTTCGCGCAGATGCTGGCCTAGGGAAATTGAAACGACAAACTGTGTTCTTCTTTTTGCAAGTTTTGGAATGACGCTTTGAATGCTGCTGTACAGATGTTACAGTCTCCAATAAAGCCTCATCTTCTGAAGGTAATTCACATGTTACATACTTATCAATAAACTGAATTACCTCTTCATCTGTATTTTTATCAATCTGTGGAGCATTTTCAATCCAAAACAGACAATGCACATGAGGTGAACCACGCTGCTGAAACTCCACTCTGTAAAAGTAATCCTTAATTTTACCAATGGGATGCAATGGAGACATCAGTACCTCCTTCAAAAAACAATGCCAGCGAAAGTCAAACATTCTTGCTGCAGTTACAGGATTGCGACGGAGCAAATCACACCTGTCTGCCCACTCTAACTGTTCAACAGTTTCTGTCCTACCTTCTTGCTTCAAAATGCTATAAAGCAGATTAGTCCAACGCATATCAGCAGATGAAAATGAACAAAACCAGGTAGGGATACCAAGCTGACGAACACAAGCTAAGAGGTCACGCTGTGCTGCCTGCCAAAAAGCTGGGGTTCCTCTAATAGGCTTAAGGAAACGATAGCCATCATCAAACTCTAGTAACTTCTTCAAAGATTCCTCATCTTTCAACAAGTCACCACTCACTGTTTGAGATTTACAACCAGGTTTTCCTTTCCGTAAGGCTATAGAAACATTAGATACAACTTGTTCAATCTCAGACATGTACTGAGCAAAAAAGATATACTCCACGTTTTGTGAAAACCGGCCATCAGCATGTAAAATTCTGTTATTAAAATAACGGGACAATGTCAAACGCCTCTGTCTACTTTCATGATAAGTATTGAATCCACGTGGAAACAATACTGGGAAGCATTTGGCTTCGTTTGCATGATCAGAAAGCAATTTGACAGGATTACTGCCCTCTGCTGGAGCCAGATTTAATATATCAACAAAATATTGATCTAGGGCTTCCTGACCAATATCAACAGGCATAAGACATGTGTCCTGAAACATACAATGCTGCTGTCTATCATGCAAAAGCTCATCTTCATCAGCATTTGCAGATGCACCACCAGTTACATTCCCATCACTTGCCTCAACTAAAACCTCATCTTGTTGCATGCAAAACTCATTTTGCCAAGATTCATTGAAATCTATGTCTTTATAATGTACATTTGATTTCTTTAAATACTGCAAAGCCTGCCTTATGTGCATGGTGTCAACAAACTGGTATTCATAGTGGCCTTTATAAGTTAATTTTCGCTTTAGTTTTACAGGCAACAAAGATCCTTCCATACTGGAACGAGGCAAAACGTTAGTAGTTTGCACAATGTTTGCTGGCACACAAGTCACTGGTCCATGTACTCCATTTTGCCCACCTTTAGGCAAAGCTAGCATTTTCATAAATGGTATGTGTAAAGCAATTAAATGTTGTTCTAAGCTATTCAAACATGCTAGTTCAGGTGGAATTGGATGAACTTCTAAATTATTTGTCACAGACTCAGGAGGGACTTCACCTTTATTAATCTTATAATGACACGTATAACAGATCCACAGTTTACCTCTAGCTGTATCCAACCAGTGACACGGGCTGACACAGTCTTCATTACATTTATGTAAATAATCTTCAGTTAAGCATTTATCGGCAATCAATGCAATAGCTTTACTCTTGTTATAATGGTGTCTGTCACAATGCAGCACTTGATGTCTAAACAACAACCTATGGCAGACACAACAAATAAAATCTGGCCCATCTTTAACTTTATCCAAAAAATTACTCATAACAAAATCAAACAGCTCGGCCTTTTCTTTCCTTTCTTTCCTTTTCGAATTGACACCTGCTACAATGCGACTTTTGTGGTCTGGGATTTCCATGATACTTTCTTGTACTTGCTGCTTTTACATTTTGCTTGTGCAGCTTATTTGAGCTGTACTTCTTAATACTCGATTTCCTTTAAACGTTCCCTATACAGCGCATTCTGTACTTCTAATGCTTATTTCCTGTAATTTTACTCTTTAAGTACATTTCGTTTATATTACGAATGTCATCTCTTTAACTTTTCACTAGCGCACATTTCTTTATATTTCCTAATTCCCACTTTGCTTTAATTTCTGCCTGTGCAGTGCATTTTCTTGATATTTTTGAATGCTCTTTGCCTTAACCTTTTCCCTATGGAACATATTTTCCTGGTATGCACTTAGATTTTGAAAATGATCGTTTCTTTTTTAAATATTTTGAAAAACAGTGCTTGCCTACTGTACTAGAGGTATTACAGGTACCATGAGCATGTTTTTTTGTTTTTCTTCTGCATATGTACTGTGGTACAGACAAGTTTGTCTCTTTGCATAACCCAAAACAAATATTCTTATCAAGATGGTGCACACAAATTACTGGTTCAAAATGTCCATTTTCACATTTTAAATATATGCCTTCATTTGCCAAAGCTGTATTCATGCAGCTATATTTTTGCCATTTTTCACCATTACAGATAAATATGTCTAATCCTAAAGCATTTGCTGCTGCCTGAAATTCTGTGTCAGTAGCACAATGCCCAACATATTTCATCTGTGACTTTGCAACATACTCTGACACTGAAGTGTATTCATTTCCCACAAACTTCATGTGATCTTTACTATGATTCTCCATATACTTAACAACAGCAAGCCTCATCTTCCGATGGCTTTTCTCAGAACCACTGATTACTTGAGATAATGCCCTAAAGAAACTATTACCGTCCTTTAGAATCTTATTTGTTTTACAAACACGACCCAAATATCCACATACAGAGGCTACTTTGATATCCTGCTTTTCAAAATCAACATTAAATTTACAGCATAACAGTTTGTGCAACTTCACTAGAGAGCGGACTAAAGCTAAAAGTCACACGACTGTCATTCACGCCCTCATCAGGAGCATCTGTATCCAATGGTACTGCATCTACATAAAATGTGTGATCCTGTGTGTGATCTTTAGCATCCTGCTTGCTTTGTTTGGAAGAAAGACAAGTACTATGATCCTTACTATGAGATCTAGTATTGTACCCTTTGACTTCCAATGCACTGGTTTTACAGTAACCATAACAACTCTCCAGTTCAGGTTCATGAACACAAACCACTGTATCATAATGGTTTCTATTGCAATTTTCTAAATAGATGCCGTCTTTAGAAAAAAGCTTACCATTACAACTGTACTTTAGCCAACGGCCATCATAAAATGTAAATATGTCCACTCCTAAATAATCTGCAGTTACTTGTATTTCGACTTCTGTAGCCCAGCTGTTAACATTTCTCATTTTAGACTTCACAATATACTCTGACACAGATGAATACTCAGGTCTCAGAATGTTGCTATATGTTACAGCATTCGTGTCCAACTCTTTAACAATGGCAAGTCTTAGTTTGCGATGATGCTTTTGTGTGCCACTCACAGCTTGAGAAATAGCTCTGAAGAAACAGTTCCCATCAGGGGCTATACTCTCTTTTTGCACGGGGCACCTAACAAACCAACACGAGCAGACACTGGTACACTAGTCTTTTCAAACATCCACATTCAACTGTGTGCACAAAGCCTGACAAGCCTGCTCACGAATGGGACTAAACACCAAATTGCTGCTCACTACTTCACTAACAAATTCAACATCTGAATTAAGCTGAGCTACATCATAAGGTTTTAACTGTCTTAGCTGGACTTTCATCCTGGTCTGAAACACACACAGATTCCTCACTTGTACTGTCTGTGGGTCTAACACCTTCTGAGACCTTGACATGCCTGACACAAACACCTGCTATTTCAAAAGGCTTTTGGTGTTTACTGAGGGCAGTAGCCAGGCAGCAAATGTGATTGAACACATCTTCCAGTGAACTAAAATACAACACAACACTTCTGCCCTTTTCACTGACCATGCCCACAGCACTGCGTGCATGAGAGTCAAATATTGCATACTTTTCATTTTGATAAATGACTGCACACGTATTGCCACACACTGTCAGAAGACATGTGACATAGTCTGCAAAAATGTTTTGCAGACCACTCTCTAGGCTACTGTAGACACCACTCTCAATAAATTCACCTTCACAGACGTCAACATCTCCAGTCACAAAATCTCCAAACTCAAACTCAAACTGCTGCCCATCAATACATGCATTTCTGGGCAAATCAGGAACACACAGGTGACTGGCTGCGTTGCTGATCATGTCCTTATCTCTCAAATGTGTGTACAAGTTGTCACCTAAAACTACAACTCTGTCCAGATCTTGTGCCCGCCATGAAAAGGCACTATCAACTGTGTGCTTTGCTAAGCTAACCAAACTTATGGCCATACATTGAACTCCTCCATATTTAAATCTATGATGACCCTGATGAAATGACCCTCTCACACCCTTACTAACAGGACTGGAATGTTTACCATCACTACTGGCAAATGATGCATGCTTTTCCTGTGGAGACATGCAAAGACTGGGGTTAGAATTTCCCCTACCTTTGGAGAGTCCTGGTGTACATTCTTCTACCACAGCAAGGGCAGGCAACGCAGGTGTCATTCCCACAAAATCCACCTCATCCTAGATAAAGATATCAGATAAGAAATCTTAAATTTACAGCATCTTATTGTATCTGCCAGGGACATGTGATACTACATTTAATATGAAAAGACACCAACCTGGTCCTCCACGGTGTCCAGGATCACCATAGCACTGGTAGGTGGTCCACGTGTCACACCCACAACCTCAACATCCATCTGGGCAGATACAGAAACTGCTGTTATTTTTAGGTCACCAGTGCTTCCAAAACATGAGCACAGAACATACAGTATCTTGTTGAAGGTGAATTACAGTCAATTGAGAGTTAATTCTAGAGTTCATTAAGAATATTGAAACTGCACACACCTGGTCTGGCACCACCACAGGTGAAGGACTGGTAGGTGATCCAATGTTCACCTCCACAATACTGGCTCCTGCCTCCACCTGAGAAAATTTTTATTCATTCATTTCATTTTACAACGGCTCACAAAAACATTGAAATTTCCATTTCAGTTACAATTTGACAAACCTGCCGCTTTGGCTGGCTTCTCCTGGAGGCAACAGCTTTTCGGCGTCTCACACGAGCCGCCTGGCAAGGAAAAAAAAAAAGCAACATAAATATTCTGAATAATAAAAGTTGTAACTTTTAAAATAAGTTCCATACTTTAATGTGATGCTGAAGAACTCACCTTCTTTCCAGTAGGAAAGCTGTCAGTGAACTCATCAGAGTCAAGGTCTGATGGCGACACCTTTTCCATCTCAGTCAAAATGTCTGCGCTGAAGCGGACAGGGCACAGAGGGATGGAGAAACCTGTATCTCCCTGACAGGATTAAGACATTATTGATTATAATGAACCAAACACTTTACTTAAACTACAATGAAATGCACATTTAACAAACCTGCTGCTCTTGAAGCAGCTTCCTCTTGGGGTCCCCAGCAGAGTGGCTAGTGCTCCCGGGCCGCTTCTTTTGTACGGAAAAACAGTGGGCTTTGATTAATTATGTGTTAAATAATAAACATGACTAGCATTTTTACTAAATGTAGCTGTCACCTTGTTGCCCTGTCTGACAAGAGTCCACTCAGAAGGGGGAGTTTGTGGCAGAGGTTCGGGGCCTGTCACGACCAGCTTTGGTGTAACCCTTCTGACAGGGGGGGCCTTCTGAGACACCATGGGCAGGGTTGGAGTGGGTGCTGTCTCAGAAACATGCAGGAATGACACATTCCATATCAGATCACCAAGGATGTCCATTCCCCCATCTATATCACTCAGATGGACCTGCAAAAGAGACAATACGAAAACACCTTTATATGAAGTGTTTTTTGCTTATTTTTGCATTGCCATAAATCACATAAGCTATGTTACTTACGCCATCCCGAGCCCACAACTGTAACCGATTCCTCGGGAAATGTTCAGCAACTGAGTAATACTTGACACCTTCAGGAAAACAAGAACTATGGTTAGCAGAACATTTGATAACACATCTGATTTATTCCCCTAGAAGTTCATGGAAAATCTTGAAGTTATGGTTTACACACTCATGCGTGCTGCAACACGATGGTACTCCTGGCTCAAAAGTTTCTGCAGTTCCACATAGACAGTGAGGCGAGGCGGAAAGTCCAGGACAACAACCTTAAAACAATATCACATGCTGTTAGTTTCAAAACAGACCCTCCAGAAACTGAACATTTTCAAAATAGATAGAAAAATGACTTTTGCATACCTTCTGCCAGCGACTACAGACTGTGGCAAGATACTGACTGAAGTCAGCTGCAGCCTCTGTGATTGTTCTGCTGGCAGTCAAGTTGTTAGAGGGAGCGATTAGCATCACAAGAGAAGGAGTCCGATCCAGCTGAGTATGGATGATCTCTTTCTCAAGCTCTGCAGCGCTCGCTCCAGGGGTGGAGCTGATTGCAAAGGACAGGCATCCCTCTGGCAATTCCACAAATCCATCCGCAAAATGGCGCAGATGGGAGTCCCCAACAACTAGTACCAACTGAGAAATGATGTAATTATGGATGTTAATCACACTGTGCTTCACATATTTACTTCCTATAATATTTTTTAACTGTTGAACAGCCATCGTACCTTACGGTCTGGGGACTCTGGCGGGATGACGAGTTTGTGGGGTTTTCCTGAGAAAAGAGAGAAGTCCCATTGCCTCATACGGTACCGGTATCCCGTCCCACGCCCTTGAAAGACAGACATGACACTTTGAAATCTCAGAACCAATTTGAATGCACAGTATTCAAAAACAGAACAAGTAACATACGTGTGGGGATGTCATCCTTATCCAGAAGAGAGCGTACAGAAACAGGGAGCCTCTCTGCTTCTCTTTCGCATAGCCAGTGAACGTCGATGTGACTTACCACGTGGCATCCTGAAAAACAGACAAAGTTTTACAAATATTGATCCAAACTCTGCCATACTCCAATAATTCCGACCTAGTACGTAGTCTACATTAAAGTTAAAAACATCAGCATTCAGTTTGGTAAACCCTGATAGCAATAACCCATTGGTATATATTTGTCATAACAACAACAACAACAAAAAAAAAATTCATTTCCTGTCATGACTGTTAAAAAGACTGACCTTGCTA
>JAMQGT020008868.1:0-88899 GCA_024447675.2 Pterophyllum scalare | reverse complement strand
TCTTTTTGCTCAGCAGTGGTTTTCTCCTTGGAACTCTGCCATGCAGGCCATTTTTGCCCAGTCTTTTTCTGATGGTGGAGGCATGAACGCTGACCTTAACTGAGGCAAGTGAGGCCTGCAGTTCTCTGGACGTTGTTGTGGGGTCTTTTGTGACCTCTTGGATGAGTCGTCGCTGCGCTCTTGGGGTAATTTTGGGCGGGCGGCCACTCCTGGGAAGGTTCACCACTGTTCCATGTCTTCGCCATTTGTGGATAATGGCTCTCACTGTGGTTCGCCGGATTCCCAAAGCTTTGGAAATGGCTTTATAACCCTTTCCAGACTGATATATCTCAATTACTTTCTTTCTCAATTGTTCCTGAATTTCTTTGGATCTTGGCATGATGTGTAGCTTTTAAGGATCTTCTGGTGGGCCTTACTGTGTCAGGCAGCTCCTATTTAAGTGATGTCTTGATTGAGAACAGGTGTGGCAATAATCAGGCCTGGGTGTGGCTAGAGAAATTGAACTCAGGTGTGAAAAACCACAGTTATATAGTATGTTTTAACAAGGGGGGCAATCACTTTTTCACACAGGGCCATGATGGTTTGGATTTTTTTTTTCACCTTTAATAATAAACACCTTCATTTACAAATTGCATTTTGTGTTTACTTGTGTTGTCCTTGACTATTGTTTAAATTGGTTTGATGTTCCGAAACACTTAAGTGTGACAAACATGCAAAAAAAACAGGAAATGAGGAAGGGGGCAAACACTTTTTCACACCACTGTATCTTTATTGTCACTGCACACAGTTTACCACGGCAGCATATTAGAGCATGTGATTGTCAGCGTGGTAATACTACAGCTAGGTCCGTAATTTGTTGGTCAAAGACACAGTTTTTGTAGCTTTGCCTCTGTGCACGACCACAGTAGATTTAAAATCAAATGATATGTGATTTAAATGCAGCCTTTCAGCTTTGATTCGAGGGGTTTCTGCAAAAATTGTCCATTGAGTGTTTAGGAATTGCAGCCATCTTTATACATAGTCTCACATTTTCAGAGGCTGAAATGGACAAACCAACATAATTTTGTAACTGTAAAAATGCTTGGTTTTAATGCTTGGATGAAAATCCTTTGCACTCAATGACTGCATCAAGTCCAGAACCCAGGGACAACACAAAATGCTGCCTTTCCTCACTTGAGATGCTCTGCCAGACCTTCACTGCAGCCATCATCAGTTGCTGTCTGTTTGTGGGTCTTTCTGCATTCAGGTGTGCATTTTATAACTGCAAGAGCATGCTCTGCTCTATTACGAACAGGTGACTGATTTGGCTGTTGAAGAATATCTCATTTCTTTGCCTTGAGAAACTCCTGGGCTGCTTTTGATGTGAAGCATCCCCTCAGTCGGTTTTGCAACACTTGGTTGAATCGGGGCAGAGACAGAATCTCTGCATACCTCAGGATTCATCCTGCTATTTCTATCAGCAGTAACATCATCAAGCATCTGGTAACCGTGCATTGCCTATAGCATAGCATTGTCTCCGCCGTGTGACAGGTAATGTGGTATGCTTTGGATCATGAGCTGTTTCTTCCTCCTTCTCCATGCTTTTCTCTTGCCATCATTCTGATACAACTTAATCCGGGTCTCATCTGTCCTTTTAGATGTTCTGTGGTCTAA
Source organism: Pterophyllum scalare (assembly GCA_024447675.2). Taxonomy (NCBI): domain Eukaryota; kingdom Metazoa; phylum Chordata; class Actinopteri; order Cichliformes; family Cichlidae; genus Pterophyllum; species Pterophyllum scalare. Next base: position 87,246 of record JAMQGT020008868.1, on the reverse strand, counting down.
TCTGGCCTTCTTCTTCTTGAGTGTAACCAGTGGTTTGCACCTTGTTGAAAACCCTCGGGTTTTTTCCATTCATTAAGGCGTCTCTTGATTGTAAACTTGACAACGCCATGCCTACCAACTTAGAGTGTTCTTGACTCGACTACCTGTTGTGAAGTTGTTTTTCTTAACCATGGAAATAATTCTGCCATCATGCACTTTAGTTGCCTTCCACGATCTTTGAGGCCTTTCGGTGCTGCTGAACAGGCCAGTGCATTGTTTTTTTAAAAATGTACCAGATTTGGTTACTCCTAAAAGTTTTTGCTCTCTCTCTCATAGTTTTATTTTTTCCTGCCCAATGATGGTCTTTGGGCCTCATATTTAAAACTGCAGTGAGAAGCTATAAGGGAACATGCCTGACAGGCAGTTACATTTGAACCTCTGAGAATGGGGAACTGTGCATAAAAACGACTGTAAACAGTTCATGCAAAATTTTAAATCCACCGCAGAGGCAAAACTACAAAAATTGGACCTTTTATCCAACGAATTTTTGGCCTAACTGTAAAACAAATTCAGACTTTTTCCACAATTAACTGAAATATTCACTCTATAAATGAAGGATGTATCACAAAGTAGTGGCATATCTGTAACAAACACCCAGTAGCTATAGAGCAAAAATGATGGCATAGGGAGGAGGTTAGCATTAATGAAGAGGACTGCAAACCTCGCCTCTTAAAGGCAGCTGACTGGTGTCAGCTCAGTCTGGCAGACTAACTATAACCATTCCATAACCGTACCCTTAATTTTCTTTCTACAATGACTTCTCTCTCTTTCCTGTGTAGCTGTGAGACAAATAAAGGCTCTTTGTCTAAAGTAATCGAGTAGTCCTGTAATCTGTGCAGATTGGAAGTGATGAATGTAGAAAGACTGAGTGTCGGTGGGCTGAAACTCTCAGCTAACATTATCAGCCTTGCAACAACCTGTCCTGCTGTCATTTATCATGTTTGAAAGGCAGAAGTCAGCAAACACTGCAAATACCAAGACAAACATTTATTTTTACTAACTTTGGGTTTCCCAGACCTTCGCGGTTCAGAGAGTTGCCTATGTGGATCTCTAGCCTGTTGAGCCTTTCGTGACAGCAGTCTCCTCTGTTGGTGATGGTGACAGAAGTGATGATGTAGGACTCGTGCAGATTCACTCTCCACCACGGGTCGGTCTGTTCCACAGTGTGGGTGCATGAACTGTCCATAAAGTTAGAATTACGGTTTCCGTCAATCGCATTGTGGGCAGGTGCCCGGAAGTTGTCTGCAGAGCTCGACTGGGCTGCTGTACCGCGCAGGGCCACGTTTTCTGCGAATAGGGGAGTTACAACGGCTATAATATAAAAGGCGTAATGAAAGGAAGAAAATGGCTCAGCTGCTATGAGTTGGGCAACAACTTACTGGGCTATAGTGCGACTTTCAGAAAGGTCAGTCTAGCTTTTGCGGCAGGACGACATAAAATGTAAATGATTATGCAGAAGACAATTCTAAAAAGCAAAATATGATGATGAATAGTTTTTTCCAAAGAAGACCCACAACCACAATACTTCAAGCAGTCCAGTCAGATCATAAAGATGGATCATCTGATATTATAATGTCTTTTGAAAAAGCAGGTCAGCATAATTCTCTTACTACACTCCCACAAACAGATCACTCTGAATCTGACAGCAGATAATGTTCTGTTTTCCTCTGCACATGCAGCTGGTTTGCTGTTATTTTTTGTAATTAAGTCGCTCTTCTCTGGATGAATCCTGCACTCAGTCTCATCTCTCACAGTTTGTTCAGAGATCAGCTGCCGCCAAAGACCCTGCAGTCGCCCTCAGTTCCTGACTGTATATTTCACTCCTCTATCAGAATACACCAGTTCCTCTCCTGTTTGTGGGGATAAAAAACACACACACATGGATAATACTGATACTTTGGTGCAAATAACAAACTGTGTTGTCAGTGCGTGTTAATTTGTGCCACTCAGGTAGACTATGTTGGTTATCACAGAGATAAACTGTTGCACGTCATTTGTAGATCACCCACACAACTTTCTAATCTAGGTGATTTATTTATTTTCATTGTGGCCTTATGTTAATTTGCCACACACAACCTCTCCCCATGTTTTGCTTTCTGCAATCTTCTATAATGTTGCTACACCCTGTTGTTATACTTAAGATAATTACTCTCACATCACACTTACGATAGGTGGAAGTCGAGCTCGTTCTTAAGAGGAGCAGCAGGATGAAAATACTCAGGGTCATCGTTCTGGCTGAGAAAGATGATTTCTGTTGAGCATAAACAATATTTATTCCTTTCCACTCCTAGGACCTGGAAAGCCCCACTTTTAGGTGGAAATCATAAAATCACATAACGCTTTCTTCAGGAATGATTCTGCAGAATCTGGTTGGTGAGAGTCAAAGGTTGATTAAAACTTTCTAGGTTCCCTCCCTAAATCATAAGAAGTGAGATGCCTGATGTGTAAATACTGGAAATAAAGTGTCAAGCAGACCCCATTTAGTACTGATGGATTACTCACCATCTCATGATGCAAAGTTGCCATACAAAGCTCCAGCCTCACCATCACGAACCCTGAAATGAATTAAAACTAAACATTTCCAAACAATAGAAACTAACTAATAATAACAGAGAAAATCCACTCTGGAAACGAACAAAGAAAGAAACTAATTAGAAAACACAGAACACTACAACTCTGGTACCGAGGTCATCTGTTTCAAGAAATGAAAGAAAGAAAGGTGGTACCTGAAGATCCGGACAAAGCTGTGATGATTCAGTGAGACAGAAACGGAAAAGCTGCTTATTGATGCAATTTCATCAGAATTTCTATCGCATTCATCTTCCACTGCGCGATGGTTTGTTCCCGTGTATGCGTGTTTCACTTCCACACTCTCATGACCTCAATTTCTAACCATCTGAGCAAAACGCTGTGTTCAGATGTTTTGCTGGATATTTCGCAACATCCTCGTCCTCATTATTCAAGATTGCGTTTGTATCATACGCTGCTGCTCAGAGGTCTGGGGCCACTTTGAGTTTTTAGAAAACATTGTTTTTGTCATTCTACATCACAGACATTAAATTGGTGAACTTTTCCCCACTGAAACCATGAAATTAATGCAAAAAAAGTTTCATACAAAAAAATCACTCTAAAAAAAGAGTCACTTGAAGTGTGTTTGTGATATTTCTTGGTTGTTGTGTTAACAGAGTTTAAATGTGCACTGCCTAAGATGTCGTGGTTAAAAAAACAAAATCGGACAACTTCAGAGGTATCAAATTTCAACCCTAATGGGGTTTTTGATGACAATGTGTGGCTCTGTTTCTAGATTGGGAATAGTAGGAAAGATGATCTAATTCAAACCTGGTCAATATGATCTCCACATTAAGCAGCTACAAATGCTCCTTAAACACGCATGTGCAGTGGTACCAGGAAAAAAAAATTTTTTTATGGTACTTCTCTACTTACACAGTAAGTTTGAATGCATAAATTTTCAGTTTCAATATGTACGAATATACAGGTACACAAATATTTTTGAAAGTATGGAAGTATTGGTACATTTAATTGCAGTAACAATTCTGAGCTGATGTTGACATAGATGTAGCAGTGCCTGCAGACCTAAGTGTGTATCTTTGTCCTTAACACATGTAGTGTTGCCTAATATGAAAAATCTGAAAATGCTTAGTTGCACATTTTTACTTGCCTGAGTGTTTCAACATGACAAATGCTTTGCGACTTCTCTATTTTGCTGTTTGACACACATATCAGCCAACAAACCTGCAGCAACTGTGTGATGCCATCATGTCAGCCATCGTCTCCTTTTTTCAGCTGCTCTCTTTAAGGGTTACCGCAGCAGATCATCTGCCTTCATCTCACTCTATCGCGAGGACGCTCCTCTTACACTGGAAGGGTTTTGTGTCCTCCTTCACTCAATCCATGAACCTTCTCTGAGGTCTTCCACTTTTCCTCCTGCCTGGCAGCTCTGCATTGAACACCCTTTTTCCAATATATCCACCATCCCTCCTCTGCACATGTCCAAACCATCTCAGCCTTGCCTCTCAGAGCTGTCCCTCTGATATACTCCTTTCTAATCCTGTCCATCCTCATCACTCCCAATGAAAATCTGGCCATCTTCAACTCTGCCACCTCCAGCTCCACCTTCTTTTTGTTAATGCCACTGTCTCCAAACCATACATCATAGCAGGTCTCACTACCATCTGTAGACCTTCCCTTTCACTCTTATCCTTCTGTCACAAATCACCCCTGACCCTCCACCCACTCGGCTCTGCCTGCACACTCTTCTTCACCTCTCTTGTGCACTGTACGCTGGATCGCTGACCCCAAGCATTTAAACTCATCCACCCCCACCTTTACCCTCTTCTCTCCAGTGCAAACCTCCAACTCTCTAGGCTTTCTTCCACCTGCTCTCACAACAGATCACATAGTCATCTGCAAACATTGTAGTCCACGGAGACTCTGTTCATCACCATTTCAAACAAGAACCTAACCCTGGCAACCTATCACATGCTTTCTCCAGATCCACAAAGACACAGTGCATCTCTTTCTGACCTTCTCTGCGTTTCTCCATGAACACTCTCAAAGCAAACACTTCATCCAACTTACTCCAGAATTCCTCTTTCTCTTCTGTGGGACACACACGCTGGCAACATTCAACATCACACCTTCGTTTTCCAGCTTCAGGCTCACGATCCTGTCTGACAGCATTAATGTCAGGACGGGACAAATTAATGCTGACAAAATTATGAAGGACAACATGGATTTTTAAAATAATTTAATTGCATTTCACTAGTGATTACATTCAGACTTTTTTTTTTTTACAGCAGATATTGTGACAGGACATCAACGGTTTATGAAAAAAAAAAAACTAACGCAACAGCAGCAGGAACTGAAACATCCATCCAGAAATCAGATGTATTGTAGGCAGGTTGAAGATGCAGTTACATGCTAATGTTTAAGCTAGAATATCTAATGCTTTTTAATTGAATCAAAAGTTAGAAAACACATGACATGTTTAAAATATGACAAACTGTCTGAATGTGCTGCTAATATTGCACTATATATTTTCCCCAAAGTTTTATCTGCGTGAACTAAATGAAATGAATGTATGAATTCTAAGTGTTCCCACAGCATTCGCACTACTAAAATCCCATAATGAAATCAGTGAAAACTGAAATGGAGAGTACGATTTCTAGGACGTGTTTTATTAAATGTTTTTGTAATTATATTAAAGCTTAAACTGGGATTTGTGTTTCATGTGATTAATGTTGTTGATATAGTGCCAAATCACAACAGTCGCCTCAAGGTGTTTTGTACATAATTAATTGCATCAACTATTTTACCTGCGAAACAGGTGAGGTATTGTGCATATCTTTCTATTTGTTATTTAGTTCTCACTCCCAGTTTACTTTTTTGTTTCCATTTAAGTTTAGAATGTGCTGCCCATTGATGGCTTATTATAATAACTGTTTGACTGACATGAGACACGTTTTTGATTGGATCTCATCTCCATGTGTTGTGGTCCTGTGACCAACAACGTGTGATTTAAGATGACACCACTCTGTTTCTTGCTCTTCTTCTTCTTTTTTTCTTCCTAATCCAGCCTAGAGCCATACACTTCGACCTCACATAGACTTAGGAATTCTTCTCTGTCGGGAATGACAATGTTAACATAGCGGCCTTCCATCCCATTGCATGTGAACTTAGCAGGAGCATCTCCAGCGATGCTTGTGATCACAGCACACCTGGCAGACAAAACAGAAATTCACTGAGTTAATTCTGGTGGGAACAAATTATTTCTCCATGTCACTTTAAAGATCACATTGATCACGGACGCAAACACATCACATCCATGAGCCTGCTCTCATGCACGTCAGATAAGTTCTACTGGTTCCCTCGGGACACAACATAAAGTAGCTGATGTAATGCACGTTCTGATCCAACAGTGCCATTTGACTTGGAATTTAGTTAATTATGTCCTTTGCTTTTGGAAATACCTTAATTTTCATGTTCAAGACCAGTCCACACTGAGATGTGCTTTAAAAGTGATCAGTGTGGAAATCGATTCTAAAACATACAGGAAACCACTGCGAGAATCCAATGAGCGCGATGTGACGCTTTCACCTAAACCCAATAAGAAGCCTAACTGATTTTTCATTGATGCCAAAGAGGAGGGAGTTGCAATAGCGAAGCCTTGAGGAAATAAGTGCATGAATTACTTTTGTCAGCAATAACGGCGCGGTAGCTGTAAGTCCCGTTGAAATGTAGCACAAATATAGCTAAAGATGCACTACCTGGAATTGTTGTTGCCATTGTTGTTGAGGGAATCTCCGATGCGGATCTCGGCTCCGTTGAGTCGTTCTGGAAGAGAATCTTGATTCACTATGTTAACAGAAAACACTTTATGTGTTTTGCGCAGATCGAGTCGCCACCAGGGGCTCATTGATTTCCGTGTGAGAGTACAAGATGCATCTTCCCACTTGCTGTTACGATTTCCATCTATGGCATTAAATGCATTGCCAAATGCATATAGAGAGGATTGTGTGGCTTTTCCTTGGAGTGCAAGATTCTCCTCTGCAAAAGGGAGAAAGATAGCAGAGTAACTGTGGTGTTTGTTGTCCATGTGCAGCAAATTATGAGGAAAACAAAAAATTTTCTTTTTAGGCAGTCATAATTCATTATTGCAGCAACTTATCAGACTCTCAAGGTTGATTATTCATGTAATAGCTTAGATTTTTACCAGTTGGAGCAGGGTATCCATAGACTTCCACTTCGCAGAGTGTGAGGATCCTTTGTGAGCCGGGAAGAGACAGAGTTACGTACCGTCCCTCCACACGGTTGCTGAAAGTCACGCTCAAGGATTTGCCTGCACGAATTTGAGAAATCGTACCAACCCTGACGGGAGGCGTGGGGGGGAAATGTAGTTTACTATAGAAGCAGATGTCAAAACTTTTGATACCCAACATGGTAATAACACAGCAAATCCAGGCTTATGACAGGTGGGACGAATTTTTTAAAAATTGTTTCATTTTTGTCTTTGACACCAAACACCAGTTCTCATAAATGAAATTAGGTTAAAATTAGTGCACAAGCTGCTCATGACATATGGAGTGCTGATTGGCTGCATATGGGCAGCTAACAGTGTCAGCCATTCAGCAACCTCTCCTGCTTCTACCAAACCGTTTAGAAAGACAGACGTAAACGAACGCTGCAAAGGTTAAAATGAGAAAAATTCCAAGGAAAAATAAACTGCAAAACAAAAGACAAAATAATCCCCATATGGCTGATAACTCCTTATTGCTCTATATTTACTCACTTTGGGTTTGCTAAACCACTGTTGTTCAGAGAGTTGCCTATGTGGATCTCCAGCCCCTTGAGCCTTTGCCGACAGCAGTCTCCTCTGTTGGTGATGGACACAGAGGTGATGATGTAGGACTGAAGCAGGTCCACTCTCCACCACGGGTTGGTCTGTTCATTAGTGTGTGTGCACGATCCCGCCATAAAGTCAGAGTTAAGGTTTCCATCAATTGCGTTGTGGGCGGATGACTTGGCGTGTGGGTAACAGGTGGACTGAGTTGCTTTGCCGTGCACGGCCACGTTTTCTGTGAATCGGAGTTGCAGGAAAACTTATGAAACGAAACTTTCCTCTTCCAGAAGTGTTTTTTGTTCATTTGTTTTGTAATTGTGACCTCAAACTAAGCTGCCTCACTTAATCTATCGGCATCTGCCAGCCCCACTCTCTGTTTGAGCCCCCACATGTTTGAACTTCTCTTCCTTTAAGGCCGCCCTCAATTTAAGGCTTCAACTTTCCTTTGGTTGGCCGACCTTTGGAAACAAAACTTTGAACAGCAGGAAGGTGAAGCTGTGTCCTTACAATATACTGTAAAGCTCCTTGAGGCAACTGTTTGTTGTGATTTAGCACTATATAAATAAAATTGAATTGAACTGAATTTATTCTTGATAACACAACAGACCTGCATCCTCCTTCTTTTTCTAAATATTTATTATTTATTATAATATCATATTTATGTGCCATGTCACAAAATCATAAAGGACAAGTGCTTTTCCTAAGGCATCTCACATCACACTTACGATAACTGTAAGCCGAACTCGTCCTCAGGAGCAGCAGCAAAAGGAAAACACTCAGTTTCTTCATTCTGGATCAGAAAGAAACAAAGAAAGTGTTAAATATTAAACACATGCAGATCTTTCATGGGACGTGACCTAAAGAGTGTTTTTCCTGTGGGCTGTGGGTGCTGCTCAGTTTCTCTGAATCCACCGTTCAAAGATGGTTCGAAGCTGCCTTTCAAGGCGCTGACGTCCCCATCAGAAACACTGATATTCTCACAGGAGAAAGAAACGAAACAAGTGGCTGTGAATAAACTGACGAGCGTCGATGGTATCGATTTTTACTGTATCTTCAGCTGACGTTTGAATCGAATGCCGTGAATCCAAATTTTGTTTTTTGTTTTTTTTTTTAATCAAGTTTTATCAAGAAAGCTTTTGGAGTTCAGTGTTGGACCCAGAAAACAAATGATTAACTAACAAATTTAAACCAGAATTTAAAAATAGGGGAAAAAAAGGACTGTAAATGTATTTGTGCCAAAGTTTAGATTAAGGAAAGAAACGTCTTACCTGAAGACAAAACAGAAGCTTTTTTTCTTCTCCTGGATCCTGATGATTCAGTGAAACAGAAAAACTCTTCCTGATAAAATTTTTTTGTTTAGTTTATTTTTTTAAATGCATTTCTGCCTTTACCACGGCCGAACTACAGCGATCCAGTCATCAGAATTTAGACCGTGGTCCTCCTCCACGCCGCCCAACCACTTTCCCCTGCTTTGCGCCCATGTGCATCAGTTTCACTTCCACACTCTGACCATTGTAACAAAGCAGTGCTGCATAAAACATGTTTTCCTGGTTATTTTGCAACATCCTTGTACTTATTACTCAAGATGTAGTATTGCTCAAACGTTTGGGGTTACTTTGAATTGTCTTTGTATTTGGAAGATAAGCACATTTGTTTTATTTGACCTTAAATTGATCAAAAATGTTTTAAGTAAACATTAATGATTAATATGATGATGTTTCATCATAAATTATTTATATAATCAGTATTATATAATTTTATATAATATTTTGATGAATATCTTTCCCCTTAAATTACATAAATCTTGTTTATTTTTATTCAAACAGGTTTACAGAGGCTCATTTGAATTAATCTGGTAAAACCGAATCAATCCAGTCACAGGCGACCTTTACTCTCAAAAATGGATCTTTAATGCTTTAAGTACGTTTTGCTACTTTCACAGAAATACAGAAAATACGGAATTGGCATATTTATTTAAAGTAAAGGTTAAAAGTGCTTCATTCACCATTGGTGTTGACATTGTCATAGCAGTGGCTGCAAACCTCTAAATGTGCCTTTGACCTTAACACGAGTAGTTTTACCAAATACGAGCAAAGCAGCTAAAACTGCTCAGTTGTACATTTTCGCTTGTTTGGCTGTTTCAGCACTCCAGACACTCTGTGACTTCTCTATTTTGCTCTCTGGAAACACAGATAAATATGTTTATTATGACATTCTGTGTAATTCAATAAATACAGTCACTCAAGAATTCCTGTTAAACAAACTGTTGTCTTAATATAGTTGTGTAACTTGATTTCCTTTTGTGTTTGTTTTCGATCCCTGGCGACGCTGTGGGGCACGGGAAATCTCTGCCCATCCAGTGATGTGTGCGTGTGTGTGCTTGCGTGTTTTAGCCAAAAGTGATTCACATTTATTATGGGCATCATCCAAACACCTCATACATGTGATGCAAACTGACATAAGAGTACCATTTGACAGCGACAGAGTTACACCTAGTATTCATGAATTTCTTGATCTACAAGAAATGACATCATGATAGCACATAGAGGTCAGCAGCTTTTGCCTGCTGGCAGTAAAGAATTACATAGAATATACAGTACATGAAATTTAAGTAGTTGTTCCAAGCATAGTTTTATTGGAGCAGTATTTCAACCGTTTATGATTTTAAAAAAAAACACAAAACAAAACAACAGTAGAAAAGGAAAAATGTCCAAACAGTAAATGCAGCGTAAACAGGTTGAATTTATTTTTTCATTGATTAGCTGAATCAATGAAGATGTTTTGATTTTTTTTTCTTATATTGCACTGAATTTATCTTCCAAATCATATAATCTGTGTGCTAGCTAAGTAGTGCTATAAAAACTGGTGTGTCCATAGCATTTGCACTACTCTTTGCTAAAATGCCACACTACAACCACAGAAAAACCTACTGCAATACACTGTTTCAGGGACAGTGCACAGGTTCAAATGTCCCTTTATTTGTTAGATGTCATTGATTTTTTTTTTTTTTTGTGATTATGAAAACTTAAACTGTGACTTTTAGTCTCTAAGGGCAAGAGAAAAAAAAAATCTTTTTTAATTTTTTTTTAGACCTAATCCAGCCTAGAGCCATACACCTCGACCTCACACAGACTTAGGAAGTCTTTTCTCTCAGGAATGATGATGTTAATGTAGCGGCCTTCCATCCCGTTGCACGTGAAATCAGCAACGGCACCTCCTGCAATACCTGAGATCACAGCACACCTGGCAGAAGAAACAGAAAATGACTTCTGATTTGTTCGTGAAGTTCAACGACTCAACTTTAAGCCTCGGTCAGTCACTTTAAAGATCACACTCATAATGGACACTAACAATTTTTTTCTTCTTGTAAATTTGTGAAACTATAATCTCAAAGAATATTCTGGTTTTTTTTTTATTATAAATCTGTATTGTGTATTGTTTTGTTTTGCCTTTTTTCATCCTTTAATTTCCCACTTTACTCTCAGAGAACGCCTGAATTATGCCGCAACCACACAGTTGAGTACGTTGAGGGAATTATAATCATGATTAGCAGCTGAAAGAAGGAAAAGAAGAAGATGTGTTGTGTTGAAATGTAAACTACCTGGAATTGTTGTTGCCATTGTTGTCCAGAGAATCTCCGATGCGGATCTCGGCTCCGTTGAGTCGTTCTGGGTGAGAATCTTGATTTACTACGTTAACAGAAAACACTTTATGTGTTTTGCGCAGATCGAGCCGCCACCAGGGGCTCATTGATTTTCGTGTGAGAGTACAAGAGGCCTCTTCCCACTTGCTGTTACGATTTCCATCGATGGCATTATATGCAATACCAAATGAATGTCGTGAGGACTGCGTCGCTTCTCCTTGGAGTGCGAGATTCTCCTCTGCAAAAAGCACAAAATTAAAAGAGGAACTCAGAAGTCACAGTTGTATGGTATGCTTGAAGAAATGCACTACATTCTTCCATTTTGTCGTTTGCATTGATAATTTAGGATTAGCCTGAAATTTTGGTTTACGCTTATAGATAAAGCTGCATGCTGTCCACATTTATTTACAGTGACATGAAAAAATATTTGCCCCCTTCCTTATTTCTTGGCTTTTTTCATAATTGCCACACTTCCGTGCTTCAGATCATCAAATAAATTTCAATATTAGTCTAACATCACCCAAGCAAACACAAAATGCAGTTTTTAAATAAGGTTCTCATTCATTAAGGGGAAACATCTATCAAACCTACCTGTGTGAAAACATAATTGCCCCCTTATTAAATCATGAATTAACTGTCGTTAACCACTTTTTTTTTTTGAAAAGTTCAGTTTCACAAGCCACACCCAGGCCTGATTAAAGCATGGCCTGCTGTCAAAGTGAAGCAGGCTAAAATATCTCAAAGATCTCAAAAAGCAACTTATCAAAGATCTAAAGAAACAGCTGAGAAACAAAGTCATTGACATCTGTCAGTCTGGAAAGGGTTACAAAGCCATTTTAAGGCTTTCTAAGGAGTCCATGAACCACGGTTAGAGCCATAATCCACAAAGAGAAAAAACGTGAAACAGTGACGACCCCTCCCAGGAGTGACCGACCTACCAAAATTACTTTAAGACCGCATCGATGACTCAACCCTTAAGGTCTCAAAAGAACCCAGAACAACAACTAAAGAACTGCAGGCCTCACTTATCTCAGTTAAGGTCAGAGTTCATGATTTAACAGTAAGAAAGAGACTGGGCAAAAAGGGGATCCATGGCAGAGTTCCAAGGCAAAAAGCACCGCTGACCTGGACTTAAATCAGATTGAGATGCTTTGGCATGACCTTCAACAGGTCGTTCATGCTGGAAAGCCCTCCAGTGTGGCTGTGTTAAAACAGTTCTGCGAAGAGGAACGGGCCAAAGCTGCTCCACAATAACATGAAAGACTCATTGCCAATTATCGCAAATGCTAGATTGCAGTTCTTGCCACCAAGCATGGCACAACCAATTAATAAGACGTAGGGGTCAATTACTTTTTCACACATGTGCAAGAAGACTAAGAAACCGGGGGCCGGCAGGGGGTGATACTTTTTCGTAACATTGTACGTAGTGGCTCAAATCCTCACCAGTTGGAGCAGGGTATCCGTAGACTTCCACTTCGCAGAGTGTGAGGATCTTTTGTGAACCAGGCAGAGTCAAAGTTACGTACCGCCCCTCTACACGATCAGTGAAAGTCACATTGGATTCACCTGCATGACCTTCAGAAACTGTACCAACCCTTACAGAAAGTGTGACAAAGAGACCTGTAGTTTACCATAGCAGCAGATGTCAGAACATTTAATAGTCTGCATGGTACTAATGCAACAAATCCAGGCCTACTCCACAGTATATTGGACTATTTACTCTATACATTTTGTTGAGATGTATTTTTTGTTGTTTTAAATTTTTAGCTTTCCAAAAATTAATACTCTAAAGATGCTAAAAAGGCTGTAAATATGAAGATTCTCCTCATACAAATCAATCCCCGAGTATTTTTGTAAACATATAATTATGACGGCAGCAGGTGCTGTAATTAAATTATTAAATTAAATCGATTGTTGTAGTGTATGGGCAGCTAACGATGCCAGCCCTGCAGCCACCTGTCCTGCTACAAATGATCACGTTAGAAAAACAGAAGTAAACAAGCACCGCAAATACTTGGACAAACATGAAAATACAAAGATAAAAGACAAAAAGATTGTAGTATTGCCGATAATTTGTTTCTTCTTAATATTTCCATACTTTGGGTTTCCTAAACCTTCGTTGTTCAGAGAGTTGCCTATGTGGACCTCCAGCCCATTGAGCCTGTGCTGACAGCAGTCTCCTCTGTTGGTGATGGAGACAGAAGTGATGATGTAGGACTGAAGCAGGTCCACTCTCCACCAGGGGCCGGTCTGTTCATTAGTGTGTGTGCATGACCCAGCCGAAAATTCAGAGTCACGATTTCCATCAATTGCGTTGTGGGCGGATGCCAGTGCGCTATCGTAACGGGTAGATTGGGTTGCTTTGCCCCGTAAGGCCAAGTTTTCTGTCAGTGAGAGATGTAGAACAAATACAAAATATAATAATGAAATTAAAAACATTCAAGCAAACGAAACACAAATTACCGCAATATCCAGCCCAACACAGGAAATACAACAAGCCTTGGAGAGCTGTGTTTTGCAGTATACTAACTGAACCAAGTAGAGGAAATGAGGTCGGGGGTCACTTGCGATCGCGTCCCATGCGACCGCCCCCATTTTTGCACCTACGCCCCTTGCGATCATAATAGGCTCCTCTCCGACTCTTCGGTTGGCTCGGGCCTAATAAGCAACAAAAGTGCCATTGTACTCAGGCAAACAAAAGGACACTGAATCACCACCAACAACATTATACCACAATTTACATATTCAAAGAGGAATAATCTGAAGTATAAACATACCACTTTATGATGAACTTTTCAGTCCAATTTTATTTATATCAGCGCCAAATTACAGCAACAGTCAGATTTATACTGTAGGGTAAAGCCCCAACAATATTTTTTGAAGGTATTAGTTCATATGTCCTTTAAAAGAAAGCTGACATTTCAAATGTTTTTCCTCTCACCTGAGAACAAAAATTGGGCTGCACATTGTCCTTTTCTTTTCTGTTTTTGATTTTTCCAGTAAATTGCTGAATGTACTGAAAAAAAAAATCAAATTGAAGAACGTGCGCGCACACACTATGACGCTGTGGGCGCGCACGATGGGGATCGCCGCCCACTACAAACAGTTTTCGAGAAAGATAAACGTGTGTTGACCCTACCTGCTGCTGTTGAGTGTCAACAGGGTGGAAGCAGAGGAATAGCCCCCTTCTGTGTCTGCTCACCATGTATAAACCTGTAAGCGGCCGTTGTGCAGCTTTAACACGACTGTCCTGCTCATGGCCCAGTTTGGCCCACTTCCACTGGGCCAGTGGTGAGTTCTTGCTGCTCCAGCAACATTTACGTGCAGCTTATTTAAGTTTATCGAGCCTTTTGGTTTGTGCAGACAGTAAAGTAGTGCAGGATGAGCAAACCTCTTTAAAAGGCACTTTATGTAAAATTAACTGTAGACTTTTAGTCAACATGTGAATTAAGTCACCGGTTTATGTATTATATTAATTTGAAGAGCTGGCACAGCCATGCCATTGCAACTTCTGCTGGACGTTTCACAACCAAGAGTAAACGGGCAGCATTTTATCATGTGCTGTACATTGTGAGGTCAAAGGTTAGCTTAATGTGGTCTGAGCCAGGGTTTAATCCTGTTGAAAAGTATGAATGCAAATGCAGTTTTTATCCAATGTGTCTTTTTGTTGATAACTAGTAGCAACATGTAGTTGTTAAATCTTAGGTTATTTGTGTTAACAGCAAGTTGTTTCATGAATTACATTGAAAAGTCACAGAAATGTCATGCTAAGCTTTGGTCATCCTTTGCCAGATAATACAGAAAAAGGATGGCGGCCATCGCTAACTGTCCTTTTTACTTCTCTTTTTACACTGTAATTCATTTGCAGGTGCATTATGCCAGAAATCAGAGTTCAAGAACCCCCCCGCAGACGTGCCAGAGATGCCCCCGTGCAATTTCAGTCCGGAAAAATACACGGTAAGAGCAAAATCCTGCATTATGTAATCACCTCAGTAATAACAGTACTTGGTTTGGCCAAATAAATAAACATGTGAGGTACATTCATTGTCATGTACTTTAAACATTTTCACAGCTGCAGTTAGTTCCTCTCAGCCTAGCGATTTAAAAACCCCAAGAAGATAAACATCCTTCACTCTTATCTTGTGTATTTTTCTCTGTCAAGGGTATGTCCAAAGACCGGATGATAGCGATCCGCAGACAGAACTGCAACCCCATGACCATGAAGGTTACTTATTATAAGAAGCCAGTGTTCATTCACCAGGGGTACATGCAGTGGCTGTGGGATGTGGACGGGAGACGATATCTTGATCTGTTTGCTGGTGTGGCTACTGTCAGTGTGGGCCACTGCCACCCGTAAGGTCCTTTGGTTTTTGCTGTGTCACACATAGAAAAATGTTTAGCAAACGCATACGTACTATATGTGAAACAGAGACACTCCTTGTCACTGAAGTGTTATTTATCAGGGGTTTAAAGCTAAGTGCGACTAGTAATATTAGCTAAAGAATCTGACTTTATCAGAACATGTCAGCTTCATGCGTCGGTCCTAGTAGGATTTATGCATCAATTTCAGCCTAGCCAAAGCCTACCTGCAGTGTCATTAAAGGTACAGTCAGTCTTTTTTTGAGGTTATTTAATCTAAAAAGATCATATACATAGATTATTGTGCAAGTACATTTTACAACAAACTGTTGCATTCTCATAAACTTAGAGTCAGTCCATTAAAAACACATAGGAGTGGGCACCAGTTTGTGGAAGCCACCATGTTCCCCCACCATCTTGAATACAGTGACCAGGAAGGACATTGCTGTTCCAGCTAATCACATTTTATGCATGTGACTAGAGGCCGACCACATATGTAGTACGCCAGTGGCTGAGGAGAAGAGAACTTGTATGCGTTTGTCGGCCGTAAAGGCAAATTTTAATTCATGTCTGCACCTACAGACTCAAGATATGAAATATCATGCCTATGTTTTATCATCTGAAAAGGGTGTCCCCTTCACCAAAGAAGCACAAATGTAAAGGAAAGCAACAACGCCACCGGCATCTTAATAAAATGTCTCCCTCTTCCTCCTCACCTTAAGCCTCATCTCCTGAAATGAAGTCAGGGCTCTAACACATAAAAATGTGCACAAACATGCTTATTTATTCCCAATATTGTCGCCGTTGCTTATTGTCAGCAGATTAGACATTCTCCCGTCTCTGTACAGCTGATGAGTCTAAATAACAACAAAGCTGGTTATTAGCTAATATTATGCCAGCTAATGTTAGGCCCGAGTCTCCTAAAAAACAGTATGATTACATTCTCACATCATATGAGAGTGATCTGGTCCAGAGTCACTTTGCTATCTGAGCACACTCACTACAGATAATTGGTAGCCAGAGTTTTTGAGGTGACTCAATGATTAAAAAAGCAAAAGGTGAGAGGTCAAGGTTTTCTGAAAATCTTGTGAATGTGACAATGTGAGGTAGGATGTTCAAATTCACAACATAGGTGCATCTACTAAAAATCTCAGAAGAGTTTGAATCTCGGCAATCTTGACCCCAAAGCAAAGTTCAAAGGAAAATTATGGGCATGTGGAAAATAGGACCTATGTGTCATCTCGGTCATTCAGTGTTTGGAGTGTGACGTGCTTGTGAGACGGATAACATTCAAATCAGCTAAACCGCCCGCCGGGGGTGGGGGGTTGTCGTTCCTGGCGCCACTTGTTAAGTGCTGATATTATTCAAATATGTTAAAAAATAGTGTGTACAAAACATTTTTTACACAAACAGTAGTAGAAACATCCCAGACACTATGGGGTACAGGTAAATTTTAATATTTTTGATCTCTCTTTGCTGACTAAAACATGTTTGTCCTATAGCAGCCGGCATAGCTAGGATTATGCACTTGAATTAGGAGGGGTAAGAAAACAGAACTCAGTTGGCTGCAATCTCCTGACATCTCTCAGTGAAAATTTTACAAACTGTACCTTTAAGTTGCTTTAGTTATCGTCATACTAAAGTGTTAAGCAGCTATGTTAGACTTTTCCACTGAAAACACTACCTAGGCTACTTCTGTGCTTAGATTTGACCTGTGCTGTGTCACTGGATATAATGCCGTGTCGCTACTATTGCACTACAATGCTGCTGGTGCTGCTGGCATCTTGTGGCCGTAAGAGTCACTCTTCAAATTCGGTAGTCATCAATCACAGTAGCTCATTGGGAAAGAAGGATGAAGAATATTTATGCACATTTTTGTGTGGTAGAGCCCTGACTTGAGGCTTGAAGTGAGGAGGAAGAGGATGACATTTTATTAAAATGCTGTGGCGTTGTCTCTTTCTTTCTGGTTTTTGCTTACCTCGTGCATATTTATGACTACAATATTCTTTTTTCTATTAAATAATAATAATAGACTGCTCTGTACACAGGAAAGTAACAGCAGCCGCAGAGCAGCAGTTGAAGAAACTGTGGCATACAACTAGCATCTATGTCTATCCCACGCTCCATGAGTATTGTGAAAAATTAGCTTCCTACTTCCCAGACCCACTTAAGGTAAGTTGGTGAATTATTCATTGAATTACCAGTCATCATGGGCTGAGCCTGTCATTAATTAGTGTGCTGATCTGTTTTCTGTCCAGGTGATATATTTGACAAACAGCGGATCGGAAGCCAATGACCTGGCAATGTTGATGGCCCGCCTCCACACAGGCAACTTTGATATAATTACTTTCAGGTCCAAGTTTTTTTTTTTTTAAATGAATTACAGAGGCATCCTACACACCGATAACAAAAAAAATGTAAATTCTATAGTAAAGTTTTATTTTGATAACTTAACCAAACAAGAATTCATAGACATTGTTTAAATTTTTCCCAGCCTGGGCCCTGTACTACAAAGCAAGTTCAGGTTATCTCTTCGTTATTTGGCTTCACTTACCCTAACATCAGCAATCAGGCTAAGCCTTTCCATGAAGTTGATTTTCAACTCAATAAGCTGACCCGAGGTTTCACAGAAAGGGGTGGCATTGCAACATATGACCAATCACAAACGTGGGCAGGTCTGCTGACAGTGGAGCAACTGATTTTATGAAGGAAGATAAACTGATATTATTGGGAAAGATTAATAGGTTAAGTGTGTCATAGAAGCTAAAATCAACACAGCAGCCGTAGACAGAGCAGCAGTGTGAGTGGCTGTAATAGGAAAAGCATTGCACAGTAGTAGTGCGTGAATGTGTTTTGTGCTCTTCTGCATACCTTGGTTGTAAGAAGTCTTTATCTGAGATATTGACCTCTGGCATCAACAAGACATTTTCACCCAGAGAACTGCCACTCACTGGATGTTTTCTCTTTTTCGCACCATCCTCTTTTAAATCCAAGAGAAAAACTCCAGCAGATCAGCAGTTTCTGAAATACTCAGACCAGCTCGTCTGGCACCAACAATCGTGCTGCCGTGTTAAAAGTCACCTTTCTTCCCCATTCTGATGCTCAGTTTGAACTTAAACAGGTCATCCTCTTTACATGCTTAAATGCACAGAGTTGCTGCTGTTCAATGAGCAGTTGGAACAAGTATACCTAACAAAGTGGCTAGCGAGTATGGGCACCCTGTTTTTAAGGATTTTTAAGGCTTAGAAAATGAAGTTGTTTTTTTTTTTTAATTGTTTGAAAAACAAAAAAGCAGGAATAGAATAGCTTCAAAAACTCCGTATTTCTCACTGATGCTCATCAGTGATGTCATACTTGATCTAGTTGGGTGTGCAGCAGAAGCTGCTATGGTACCACGCCTTTGTAACACTGAAAGTGTTAGTGTTGAAAGTACTTTGCTAAGCCTGTAATCTTGTTTTTTAGTAAAGGCCTCAGGTTTTATTTTTTACTATTACTTTTTTCTACCCATTAATTCATGATTTTGTTATCTTTTACAAGAAGTAAATAATAAATAACAAAGTTTAGAATTGTAATACGATTGCCAATAATGTATATTTTTGTCTTCTAGAGGGTCATATCATGGTGGCAGTCCACAGAGCATCGGCCTTACTTCCAATGCAGCGTATAAATACCCTATTGCAAATGGTTTGGGCTGCACAAATGTAGGTATTGCAAGAAGACAGCAGAAAAGCTATGTTGTGCTAAAAATTCAAAAAAGATTCTGCTAATACTGTAGCAGAAGCCCAGGTTTTATGATGCTTTATTTGTGCTGTTTAATTATAATAAGCAGACTTGGTTTCTGTCCAATAAACAGACCATGTGTCCTGATGTGTTCAGAGGGCCTTGGGGAGGAAGCCACTGCAGAGACTCCCCTGTTCAGACCATCCGAGAATGTACTTGTTCCCAAGGTACACAAACACATGCACGTGTAGCTCTGTGCCATCCTGCTCTAATAAACAGAAGAAAACAGGGAGGATTCATTCTTTCTTTTTTTGCACAGATCATTATAGCTTAAAACATGCATTTGAGAATTGCATGTTTTTATTTTGCTGTTTTTTTTCTTTCAAAATACAGAGTAAGGCAGATTACTTATAACCCTGTCACAGCAAAATAATATCAATATCAGTCAACCATCTAAACTGACCAAAGCGTCTCTTTCTGTTTATTTCCACAGGTCACTGCATGGCAAATGAACAATACATTGCACAACTCAAAGAGACATTTGCTACAAGTGTCCCAGATAGAATAGCTGCTTTCTTTGGAGAGCCTATTCAGGTACTGTGTTAATCTTAGAATTAACATATTGTAACTCTATGTAATTCTCCTATCTATGCCTGTTTCTCTGATCATTAACTTGTTTTTTCCTTATATACACAGTTACACTCAGTAGATCCAGCTTAAATTAAAAAAGGCCTTTGTCATTATACCATCCATGTTTATTGTTTTATCGTGTTCAGTATGGTCACTATGTTTGTGTTAATTAAGATGTTACAGTGGGATGTGCATGTGTGTGTTTATACAGGGAGTGGGAGGAGCTGTGCAGTACCCTAAAAACTACCTCAAGGAGGCTTACAAACTTGTAAGAGAGCGAGGAGGGATCTGCATTGCTGACGAGGTTAGGTGCATATGTTTAATATATTTTCTAACTGAAAATGTTTAACTACATCATTTTTTGTTTGTTTTTTTTTTAGTCCGTTAAGCCTGCCACAGCGTAGTATGAAGTGGGGTTTAAGTACATCTGGAGAAAAATAAACTGAGTGCTACTACACATGCTTAATCTACAGTCTTACTTGACATTAAATAATATGCTTTATAGTTTAACATTGCTATAAAAATATTCCTACATACATTTTTTCAGAATGCAAATACACGCACAAAAATCAGTGATAAGGTAAAAAGTCAGTGAGGCTCATTTACAATCACTATAGGAGAACTTTTCACTATGTTTCAATACAATAACCAAACAAAACAGAAAACCACAAAGTTCATAAACAGTATTGATCATCCTCTGTGAGAGAACCCTGAATTGGACGGATGGACCATACTCCAGTTTTAAATTCCCAATATGATAAAACTACTATAGTATAAAAGTAATCTTTGATATATGTCATCACTTTCTCATTTCTTGGCAGTATCACACTAATGGAAGTTTCTCCAGTAATTGCAGCGAGTCTCAACCTATGTTTAGGTAGACTCTGCTCTCCACCTATTTTTCCACCTGTTTTCTAATGCTCTGTTAATCTCTCTCCCTTTTTTTTCCTGTGTCAGTTTTGATGTCAAACAATTTTAAAGTCTCACTGGACACAAAATCCACCACTTTAGTTATCCCAACCCTGGATTTTCTTTCTTCACTCCTGAGGAAACTCATTGAAAATGTGCTTTTTTTTTGGTTGCTCCTCAGACACTGTTGTTTTAGTTTTTTCATTTATAAACTTTTTTACTCTCAAGGTGCATCTCTCCCTTTAACAACAACCTCACAACACAGAGAAATGGGGGCACAGTAGTATGCAGATTGCAAATAGCAAGAGTGCACCTATCAATTTAGAATGATTCCAGTTCAATAACATATGCATTAACCAGTGTGCACATTTCATGAATCCAACATTAATTTTGTGTCTGCACTGAGTTTGTGTATATCCTAAGAACATTTCTATGGACATCTTAGTGAATGAGGAGAGATGATGTACTATTTTGATTAGATTGCTTCAACACCAACCAGAGGGTTTCTAAGGAACGCTTATGAACCCTTATGGTTTTTTTCTGTATATTTCCATTACTGTAGCATTCCTGCTTGGAGTGTTATATATTTATTATATATAAATTAATAATTTAATCTTCTGTTTTCCATTTGACAGGTCCAGACTGGATTTGGACGAACAGGAAGTCACTTTTGGGGTTTCCAAGGCCATGATGTCATTCCTGATATGGTTACAGTTGCAAAGGGCATTGGTAATGGATTCCCAATGGGAGCTGTTGTTACAACACCAGGTAATTCTCTGCCTGTGAAAATCTGCTTGTATTTTAATGAAAGATAAACAAATATACTTAATAAATACAGGTATATGTTCATATGCAATGCTCTTCATTATGTTCATTATCGAACTGGGAAAATGCAGCTGGTCATGAGGAGACAGGATCTGTCTGCTTCTAGCAGGTAGGGGACAAAGGTTTTTGGATGTCAGGACTCAAAAAAACAGGAAAACTATGAAAGCTTCTTTTTATTTATGAATTATTTTGTATTTGGACATTTTCAAGCAACTCCTGATGCCAGGCAGACCAGATTTGTTTTTTAAACTAAAAATGCAGGTGAATGAAATAATTGACTCTCCAGTTGTGACTCACCACTTCAGCCAGGCTCTCAGCAAGAAATAGAAGAAAGAAGAGGAAGGGGAAAAAATACTTGCGCGTTGAATACTTAAGATATAAATTGATTATAAGAAAGCTTCTGGTCCTTGTTCCATTAGCACAACACTGCTAGAGCCCTGAGACACTTGTACTGGGATTAATAATGCTCTGTAACTGTGTCACAGTGATGGGTTGTCTTGAATCTCTTTGTTTATTGTTATATAGTAGCTCTCTAACTGATGTGTTACCATGAAAAGTGTCATCAGACCTCCAGTTTCATCCATTTTAGGTTGTTAGTGATAAACAGTGCTAAAGTACTAAAAGACTTAACATGTTAATAAAGACATGAAAGCATTTTTACAAAATATTTTTAATTTATGTATTTTCATTATATTTTGAGATTAAATTAGAAGGAAGCAGTGGTTGGAGGTATGAGATTGTTTATTTGTGTGTTGTCGGGTTTTTTTTTTTTTTTTTTAAGAAATTGCTGCCTCCTTTGCCAAGGGGGTTCACTTCAACACCTTTGGGGGAAATCCTGTGGCTTGTGCTGTTGCTTCATCGGTGCTTGATGTAAGAATTCTTTATCCTTTTCTGCATGAGTTCTATTCAAGAGAGATCAATTATTACTAGATAACAAATCTGTTCATAATCACAGCAGCACACTGAATTACAGTTCATTTCATTTTTTTACTAACCAGACTATCAGAGAGGATGGCACGCAGCAGAACAGTCTTCATGTGGGCACCTATCTGATCACAGAGCTCGCAAAACTCAGAGACAAGTATGAGATTGTCGGTGATGTCCGTGGAAAAGGCCTCCAGATCGGCGTGGAAATGGTCCAAGACAAGGTACTGAGTTGAAACAGATGTGACACTTCTGATAACATGCTTGTGCAATGTGTGTGTGTGTCAGCACTGTGTCCCCCTGGGGCATGGTCCAGCAGTGCCCCAGTTAACCATTAGCTGCAGCACCTGTGGTGGTCTGTAATTTTTAAGAGAAGGTATTCGGCTGCAGTGCATGTACTTCTGAGTTCATGTGTGATTTTTTTTTCTTTAATATTTGAAACAATTCAGCAAATGAAATAATAAGTATAGAGTCTTTGGCAACGAAAGAAACAAGGTTTCTTCTGTTAATTTGTTAGAACACTAATTGTGATGCGCAGACAGAACAAAGCAGAGCTGTGTTTGCAGATCTGTACACATAGTGGGCAAGAAGAGAGAGTCAGCAGAGAGTTTACCTCCCATTTTACAGCCTATACAAGCAAGAAAGCACCGAATCAAGATTAATGTTGTTCACACACATCAAAGAACATCTACAGTAATTTGTGGACATGAGTAAATATCAGCGGTTGAGGGCCTGGTTCTCTGAGCCTTCTTTTAAAACTTCCTTATAAGATTTAAAACAGTTTTTATGTGTAAAATTGCTAACAAAAGTAAATTTAGAAGCAGCTCTGCAATTATTTCATGGTTCAGGCTTTACAGGGTTAATGCAGTTCTCAAATCAGTAATGCATTTTCCCCACCTAGATTAGCCTTTCTAATTTTTTTATATACACACTGCTGTACTTTTATGCTTACTTCATTACTAAAGATACTTGTTACTGTATCGATGCACCTCTCATCTGAATCTCACAAATAATACAGAAATACAGATCTCTCGCTTACCTAAATACCGTCCAGCATTGCATTAGTGTTTTCAATCAAGTCACTTTAAACTTTTCAAATATGTATGAAAGAGCAAGGCCAGTCACACACTGTGAGTGGCAGCAGTAAACTGCCCTTCAGTTGAAAGCGAATATAAACACACGCTCTCAGAAGAGGTTTAGCTTAAAGAAATAAATACATACTCTCAGGTGCATGTCATGGCTCTGCTAATTACAGGCAACCATATACTGTACTGTACATGCACACTCATTGACCACTTTATTAGGTACACCTTGCTAGTAGAACAACTTTGGATTCCCTTTTCCTTAATTCTCTGTGGCGTAGAATTATCAAGGTGCTGGAAACATTCCTCAGTGATTTTTCTCCATATTACATATACACTGCTCAAAAAAATAAAGGGAACACTTGATAATAAATAATAATGCCTTACTCTTATATAGCGCTTTTCAAGGTACCCAAAGACGCTTTACAATTTCAAGCACCATTCATTCACACCTAAATCATCAATCTTGGTGGTGGTAAGCTACTAATGGAGCCACAGCTGCCCTGGGGCAGTCTGACAGAGGCGTGGCTGCCAATTCACGCCTACGGCCCCTCCGACCACCACCAGACACACAACCACATTCACACTTAGGCAATGTGGGTGAAGTGTCTTGCCCAGGGACACAATGACAGCACACGCTCAGACGGGGACTCGAACCAGCGACCCTCCGGTTGCGAGGTGAGCACCTACCCACTGCCACCCCTACATGCAGTTTTAAACAACACAATGTAACTCCAAGTAAATCAAACTTCTGTGAAATCAAACTGTCCACTTAGGAAGCAACACTGATTGAGAATCAATTTCACATGCTGTTGTGCAAATGAAATAGACAACAGGTGGAAATTATTGGCAATTAGCAAGACACAGTCAATAAAGGAGTGGTTCTGCAGGTGGGGACCGCAGACCACTTCTCAGTACCTATGCTTTCTGGCTGATGTTTTGGTCACGGACTCTACAACCCACACAAGTGGCTCAGGTAGTGCAGCTCATCCAGGATGGCACATCAATGCGAGCTGTGGCAAGAAGGTTTGCTGTGTCTGTCAGTGTAGTGTCCAGAGGCTGGAGGTGCTACCAGGAGACAGGCCAGTACGCCAGGAGGCCGTAGGAGGGCAACAGGACCGCTACCCTCTGCCTTTGTTCAAAGAGGAACAGGAGGAGCACTGCCAGAGCCCTGCAAAATGACCTCCAGCAGGCCATAAATGTGCATGTGTCTGCACAAACAGTTAGAAACCGACTCCATGAGGATGGTATCAGGGCCCGACGTCCATAGATGGGGGTTGTGCTCACAGCCCAACACCGTGCAGGATGCTTGGCATTTGCCAGAGAACACCAGGATTGGCAAATTCGCCACTGGCGCCCTGTGCTCTTCACAGATGAAAGCAGGTTCACACTGAGCACATGTGACAGACGTGACAGAGTCTGGAGACGCCGTGGAGAGCGATCTGATGCCTGCAACATCCTTCAGCATGACCGGTTTGGCAGTGGGTCAGTAATGGTGTGGGGTGGCATTTCTTTGGAGGGCCGCATGGCCCTCCATGTGCTCGCCAGAGGTAGCATGACTGCCATTAGGTACCAAGATGAGATCCTCAGACCCCTTGTGAGACCATACGCTGGTGTGGTTGGCCCTGGGTTCCTCCTAATGCAGGACAATGCTAGACCTCATGTGGCTGGAGTGTGTCAGCAGTTCCTGCAAGATGAAGGCATTGAAGCTATGGACTGGCCCGCCCGTTTCCCAGACCTGAATCCGATTGAGCACATCTGGGACATCATGTCTCGCTCCATCCACCAACGTCACGTTGCACCACAGACTCTCCTGGAATTGGCGGATGCTTTAGTCCAGGTCTGGGAGGAGATCCCTCAGGAGACCATCCATCAACTCATCAGGAGCATGCCCAGGCGTTGTAGGGAGGTCATACAGGCACGTGGAGGCCACACACAATACTGAGCCTCATTTTGACTTGTTTTAAGGACATTACATCAAAGTTGGATCAGCCTGTAGTGTGTTTTTCCACTTTAATTTTGTGTGTGACTCCAAATCCAGGCCTCCATTGGTTAATAAATTTGATTTCCATTGATGATTTTTGTGTGATTTTGTTGTCAGCACATTCAACTTTGTACAGAACAAAGTATTCAATGAGAATATTTCATTCATTCAGATCTAGGATGTGTTATTTGAGTCAATCAGTGTTGCTTCTTAAGTGGACAGTTTGATTTCACAGAAGTTTGATTTACTTAAAGTTATATTGAGTTGTTTAAGTGTTCCCTTTATTTTCTTTTGAGCAGTGTACTTATTGTACAGAAAGTGCTATTTTGGGACAAAGAAACTCTGCACTTTACCACACACTTGAAGCTTTGACAAAGCTGTGAACTGTTTCCAGTTTGCATGTACTTTCTGGAAATGTGAATAGATTTTTGGGAAAACCTGTAATGAAAAATAAAGTGGATGAACTTTTAATTCTGAACTGGAAGTGTGAAAACAATGATTCAACATTTGATATTTTTTGCATCTCTATTTATTTATTTATTTATTTATTTATGTGCATACCAACCATCTAGTTGAATCTTTTCTCTTTTCTGTATCATGCCTGCAGGTTGTGAACCATATTTTATCACTCAAACTGTCTGTTTCCTAAACCGTCAGACTTTAAGGTTAAACAGATTAATTTAAATCCATTCACTAATTTGAATTCTGAAAAGACTTCACATCTGTATACTTTTTTAGAGGGTTTATCAAGGATGTTTCTGCCCTTATTTTGGTACCGTTTAAATATATCTTAAAATTCTTGTCTTATACATTCTATCTACATACTATATTATATGCTTTTTATGACATGTTTACTAAGTATTAATGCCTTTTCTTGTTTTTTACCCATAAATGCTTCTATGAAAGGCACAGCCTTCAAAAGTGAAAGTGAATAATAAGTTCCAAAAATCTAAGCAACCAAACATTTTACTGTCCACTTCATTGTTGGATTACAGACACAAAACAAGGATATGTAACATGTTATCCAAAGATAGCATGTTACATAATATTTCAAGTGAAAAAATCTGCCTCATGTTACCTGGACTCCTCTCTTCTTAGTCTTCTGTATTTGGGTGCTATCTTACAAAATACTGTTCATGATTCATTAGAGAGACACCATTTCCTTGGTCTCTGCTGCTGCGTTTAGTGTCTAGCCATTTGGTAAAATTATCCCGGTAATTGAGTTGGTTAAATTACAGTTGTTACTGAAACATCCACCCACCTATGTCTCCTCTAATATGTGTAGGCCAGCAGAGAGCCACTTCTCCCTGAGGCAGTGAATGAGATTTTTGAGGATGTCAAAGACATGGGTGTCCTGATTGGGAAAGGAGGAATATACGGACAGGTAATTTCACTCACCCTCTAAGCTCAGACTAAGACTACAAATATGGTATCAAAACATCCAGTATCTTCATCACAAACCAAGTCATTTTCTTCAGTTCACACACGCAGTTGTTTTTTTTTTGTTAACTTCACAGCTAAAAGATTCATCTGAGTAGCAGCTCACACTAATAATACATTTAATTATGGAAAATGCTGTTTTTGGAATTCTTCAGTTCTTCATGTGTAATTAGGCCTCCAGCTCAGCACATCAGGCAACACTAGAAAAAGAACCATTCTGATGTGAAGTCTGCTGTTTGGTGCTTTTATTTCTATTTATGGCTTTAGAAAACAGCATGCTGGAGGTATTTCATGTTTGAAAATAACAGGGATAAGTTTAATAGAAGGGTAAAAAATCGGCATGGTTTAATACTCCAAAAGAGCCATGCACTCATTTACGTACACTAAACTCATCCTAAAATTTATTTATTTATTTATTTTAACTTTTACAGCTTTAAACTTTTGGGGCAATTTCTAGTGATGTTGTTTTCAGAGAAAAGCACATTTGTTTTCTTCTTATTGCAAATAAATTACACTGATCATAGAAAAAGGAAAATGAAGGATCTTAGGAGAATATCAGCATAGGGGTATAGAAGCCCATTTTCAAGGGCCGTC
The DNA here is from genome assembly GCA_024447675.2 of Pterophyllum scalare. Lineage (NCBI taxonomy): Eukaryota > Metazoa > Chordata > Actinopteri > Cichliformes > Cichlidae > Pterophyllum > Pterophyllum scalare. The sequence goes on along the minus strand of JAMQGT020008868.1, from coordinate 59,737 downwards.
ACTCCTTTGTTCCAGTGGTGCGTTGCATTACCTAATGCAAGTTTATTATAGGTCTGAAGGGCCTCTATGAGATCAGTGATAGTCTCAAAATGGACGAGTTTTGTTTTTTTTGTCAATAGTCTAAATGACTGATGCTAAATAATCTCTGTTGTTCTGTTTTCATCACTATTTAAGACCTTACGCATCAAACCACCCATGTGCATCACAATGGAAGATGCTAATTTCTTCTTGGCAGTTTTTAACAAGTCCCTCCACAACTACATGGAAAAAAGATGAAAGCCAGGAAAAGGTCAGACGGATTGTTCAGTGTTAAAGGTCAAGCAAGGGACCCTGGTCAGCCAATGATTACCTTTTTTCAATATAAAATGTAAAAATCTCAGTGTGAATGTTTAGAGTTTAAGAAGGGGAAATGTTTTAATTATGTTGTAATGACACCTCACTAATGAAATATGAAATCTGGCACAGTGTTCACAACTGACTTTGAGTTCATTTATCTACTAAAGCTAGAAACCAATTCTGGCTAATTCTACTGACAGTGGATTTATTGGCTTGTTATCTCTGTAAATAACTGGATAAATATCTAATTTTAACAAGCTAATAAAATGTGATATTTTGGAAACACTAACATAGTATCCTGGTGTCTTCATTGCAAGCATACAAGCGCAAGAACTGTTAATGTTGACTGACAGAATCAAACTGATTACTGGGAGGAGCATTATGATTTCATATAATGCTGCTGCACTCTGCAAACTCACTGCTGTACTTTCAAAATATTACTGTAATGTACTCAGATTTACGTAACACTTTTCGAGTCTTACTGACCACTCAAAGCACTTTAGAGTACAAGCCACATTTAACCATACATTCATACAGTGCTTTCAAGCAATTTTTATTTTTCATACTTCATACACTTAAAGCACTTCATCTCCCTCACTTTCTGAGCCAATACAGAGTCACCAATTAACCTAACATGAATGTCTTTGGAATGTGGGAGGCAGCTAGGGTACACAGAGGAAATCCACGCTGGCACGGAGAGAACATGCAAACTCTATGCACTGTGGGGACAATATGCTGCATCTTACTGCTGTGACAGGACGTGCTCACAGTACAATCAGGTTCCTAAAGCCACTCTTCTCTGCATCAGAGCTGATAGACAGGGCTGCTCATTGCCTCTGGCTCTCTGGACTCTTGCCCTTTGGCCGTGAGTGCTCCGTCTGGGGTCCCCCCCCTTCCTCCTCTGGGGCGAGACGCGGTTGCCATCAGGATGTGCAGCCTCGGGTCTTCTGAGCTCCTAGTGGGCTGTGGATGGTCCGGGTCCCCTGGGTCCTTCCCTACTCACCTCTGGATCGGGGGGGGCATGGTTGCGGTTTCTTACCCTCATTATTGAGTGCATTCCATGACAGCGATGCATACACACACATTACTGCAAACAGCAAGATTGTGTGTGTGTGTATGTATAAATATGCGAATGTATGTATATCTACTTTTTTCGATTTTTTTTTTTCCCTTTCTCCCCTTTGCTTCTCTCCTCCCCCTCTTTTTTTTTTTTTAAATTTAATTTAATTTTTTTTATTTTCCAGTCTTTCCTATCCCCTTCCTTATTGCCTGTCAGCTCTGGCATAAATAACTAAATAATGTTTGTATTTTTATTTATTTATTAACAAGAATAGCCTATAGGAAACTTATAGAGCTGTTTTTGTAAAAGCAAATATGTCTGGTACATCAGCACATTCGGATCATCATTCCGATTGCAACAACTGCCACACATGACAGATGAAAAAAAAAGGAGTGTCATGGTGAGCTGCGTGGCAGGCAAGGTTGGACCCCAGAATGCAGGACTCTTAACACAAAAATGAACTTTAAAGGCAGTTTATTAGCAGAAAGACAAGAAACACTGAATATAACTCAACTGGGCTGGACAGGTGCCAGAACTAAATACAAAGCTAAGTGGCAGAGTGACACACAGCAGGGAAACATAGACAACAACAAATACAAACACAGGATAACGAGAGGATCGGGAACAGGTGGAGACACAGCTGGGGATAATTAAACAGGACGAGACCAGGAAGTAAACTAAATACAAGACAGACGAGACTGAGACTGATAAACAGGAAACAAGCAGGCACGGGACAGACACAGACTAGTCACAACACTGGGAATAAAACTCAATACAAAAACACACGAGGCAAGACACAGGACAAAACAGACATTGGAACACAGAGACGCAGGGGAGACAGGAACAAAAGGGAACCAGGAGGTCAATATGTAAATAACAAGAACTAATAACAGGACAAAAAACTATAATGAACAAAGAATCAAAACCAAATGCAAACTAGGAAACATAACAGAAGAAACTCAATGAAAACAGAACCTAAAACAACTAAACACAAAATGCTGGCTACACGGCCCAGGACCATGACAAGGAGAAAGGTGATCTAGGACTGGATTTAAAGAAGAAAAAAAAAAACACCTTACATCAGAGTCCCAGTTACCATCTTCTATGTCTGTGAATGGGTAAGAACCAGCACCTGCCTTCTATCTCTGAGTAGTTAACACTGTGCGATGCTGCAAAGAAACAATGGTACTTTGGTAACATCACTACCTGGCTGCCGTCTGCCCATCCATCCATCTCAGAAAATGTCCAGAGCTGCAGCTGGCTGTCAAACGGTGACGTGAGAAGAAGCTGTTGTGTGGCCTCTGTATTCACTCAATGCATATTAAGTGTTCCCAGTCTTAATTGGCTCCTGTGCAGTTTTAGCAGGACAGTCCTGCTGTTCAACCTGTTTGTCCAGATTTCACCTGGGAAGTGGTGAGTTACCATGGAGACAAGCATGGTGATGCTTACAGAACATTCATAAAAGGCATTTTAGATGGCCTTTATGTAACGAGGAACACACTTGACTTTTTCTAGTTAAACCCATTAGCTTGTTAGTTCATCATTTATCAAAGGTACTTCCAGCGCAGCATGATCTGTGTAAAACTACTGAAAAAGAGTAGTTTTAGTTAGTGTTAATGCAAGCTACAGGAGAAACACAATATATGTATTTATTACGGTTAAAACAGTAGATAGACGGAAAGAAAATTCCAAATATATAGTACAAATCTGCAAAAATATTTCTGCTCATACTGTTTCATTCGAAGTGTTAAAGTGTTTTAGACTTAGACATAGTCTCTGCTTTCCTTTGCTAAAATAAGATGATTTCTACAGTGAAATCTGTCAAACAGCTCATGGGAATTTCTACAAAGGTGGCACATTTCACTTAGATTCAAGGATGACCTGATTAGTGTTTAGCGGTCTGGAAAACAACACAAGTCACATTTTACATTTTAGACCTGTATTATCCTGCAAATGGTAAGGGCACTGTTTTCAGATTTCTGAATTGCTTTTTCAGAAATGACATGACAATTTGCTGGAAAATAGTGCCAGCCTGCAATACAGTGTCAAGAACAGAAGTATTATAAAACACTCAAAACAGTGTTGCTCAAATGTCACAGAAATGTCATGGTAAAAGTTTGATTTGGATCATGGAGTTCTTCAGAATATTGAAAACATGCGTTCTTCGCTTTTCTTTAAGTATTTCAGTGTTAACAATTTTTCACAGGAGCAATATGTCAGAAAACAGCCAATCAAATACCATCCAGCAGACTTCCCAGAGATGCCACCATGCAATTTCAAAGCAGGTGAGACGTGATAAGCAATTCAGGCAGCGCTACAGCACTCTTTAATGGCACAGACGTAAAAAAAAAAAGCTTCCTGAGCCACACAAAAAACCAGTTGGTGTAAAGACGTGAGGACTGGACTGATGTGGTCTCTTCTCTTCTTGGGGAGGATTTCTCATAACACAGATTCACCTGCGCAAAAGGCACTAAAACTTTTTCCACATATGTCAAACATAATTTCCTTACTTTTTGTGCTAAGGTTTTTTTTATTCACCTAAACCTCTTCTAATAACTTGTGTTCATGTTTGCTTTCAACTGAAGGGTAATGTCGCTGCTACCACTGACAGCGTGTGACTCAATGTGTGTGTTTGAAGTAATTTGATTACAATTTTCTCAATCGCTCTGGTTGGATCGCAGGTTGCTCAGTCCAGTCTTGCAGTCTCAAGTGGCTGCTCTATCTACCAGTAGCTGTTTTTTTACTCCCCTGGTATCTCTGCCAATTCCTTTCTGGGCCCCGCTCATGTATTGTACCATGTGCCTGCTCATCTTAGCTGCTGTGATGCCTGACAGGAGTTTCTATGTTGTACTGAGGCAGGTTATTGGCTGGTAGTTGGATGGGACCAGTCCCTTATGGGGATCACAACTTTCCGGCCTTCGGTCAGCCATTCTGGGTGTGTCTCATCCTTTAGCACCTGGCTCATTTGTTCTGTCAGGTGTTCATGGTGTGCAGTTAGTTTCTTTAACCAGTAGGTGTGAATCATGTCAGGGCCTGGTGTGTTGTTTTCCCATATGCTCTTCCAGTATTGCTCTGTCTCCAGCCTTGGTGGGGCTGCGCTCATATTGTTCTCCTGCCACTGAAAGTATTCCTTGGATGGTTCACCTTGGTTATAGCTTGTTGTACTTCTTAGCCACCCCTTTCTTCATCACACCTTTCTGCAGCTCTGATAGCTGGCTAAATTCCCTTTGTGCTGCCTTGATCTTAGCCTCATCCTAGTCATCTTTTCCATGGAGAGTACTGCTCCTGGTGGCTGTTCATCTTATAGCCAAGCATCTGGAGGATCACTGTTGCTGTGGTATAGATCAGCTGGTTGGTTTCAGCAAGCTACCATCAGCTACCATCCCTGCTTCAAAAAACTTTGAAGTCATTTGATTGAAAGCACTAATGCAAAGCTGGACAGTATTCAGGAAAGTGCACAATCTAGAGTTGTGACTGACAAAAGTACACACTATTTTGAGACCTGTATTGAAGTAGTGAGAATGAAACTTCTGCTGTGAGAATTGCACCAAACTGTAATTTGAAATATTTGTAATTCATAATGATCCTGGGCCAGACCACGCCCCCCCTTTGAACTCAACCTGAACTCATTTTAACTACATACATATAAAGTTTTGTGACTGCTATCTTACATGGTTGTGATGCTTTTGTGTTAACAAACTCTGTCCATAGTCATCCAATAACAACCTGCCAAAGTATGTAAATCCAGCTTTATATGTGGATAAATCAGGAAGTCTGTCATTTATCCTTTATCTGAGCACTTTAAATGTACCACTGTGCTAACACTAATAAAAAAGTTATCCTCCCATTCTGTAACTTCTCTTCTGTGGATTTTTTTGTCTAATCATGGTATGTCCAGAGAGTGGATGATGGCGATTCAAAAGCAGAAGTGCAGCCCCATGACCGTGAAGATGACTTACTATAAGAAACCAGTCTTCATCCACCAGGGGCGCATGCAGTGGCTGCGGGATGTGGATGGGAAGTGATATTTAGACTTATTTGCTGGTGTGGCTACTGCCAGTGTGGGCCACTGCCACCCATTAAGCCTTTCTTCTTCACCATGTATGTTTTCTTCTGATCTAAATTTGTCATGCAAAAATAACTCCTAATTTTTTTTTGTTTCTACCCTGACTTATGCACAGGAAAATTACAGCAGTGATAGAAAAGCAGCTGGAAAAACTGTGGCATTCTCCTTATATCTAAGTCCATCCTGACCTGCATGAGTATTGTGACAAACTCGCCTCCTACTTACCAGATTATTTGGTCAGCTGTAGTCCAGGAACTCAGTTCATATGTGGGCTGTTTTTAAAAGCGTGTTCTGGTCCATTTTCTTGTCCAGGTGATTTATCTGACCAAGAGTCACTCAGAAGCTCACCATTTAGTTCCAGAGTATAAACATACTAAAGTTTGTGCCTTTAGCTATTTATCCATATAAGCAGAATAAGCTCTATTATGCTACTGTTTAATGATAAGAGGTTGGGCCCCATTTGGTAAATATTTGTTAAATCTTAGGAATTTGAATTATATATTGCTCCTGAGACAAGACAATATTTTGTCCTTTGTGATCATGTTCTATCATAGTACCCTCCTGCTAGTTTGGCAGTGACATAGTCTAGCATAGAGCAATAGAAAGACATAGATGTATATTCTAATTTATTTATTTTGTCAAAGGAAACATTGGATGATTGAATCATTTTGAACAGTATGTTCATGTATTAATTAGTAAAATAAAAAAAGAAGTTTTCTTTTAATTTTATTTCAACACAAAGTAAAAACACAAAACTCAGGCTTCTGCACATGTTGCACCTGTGCAGGATTCACAGTATATATTTTTATGTGATTTTCTTTTAAAAGCTTATTCATGTGTATCATTTTCAGCTTAATAAACCCACAAGCTGGTGTGTGCCAGACTCTGTTCAGGACAAATTGTGCCTTACAGGCAGTATATTTCTCAGAATATTTCCAGAATTCTCAAAAACCAGCGTGGATGAGTCATGTAGTGTTAGGGGTTTGTTGTTTGGGGAAAGGGGGGGCATTACTTGATCAGGCATTGCAAATAATCTTACGGCAGCATTCCAGGTTTTATGATTTCTTTGTTCTGTGTTAACCATTAACTATCAGATTGACCCAGCTGACTTGGTTTCTGCCCAATAAACAGATCATGTGCCCTGATGTGTTTAGAGGTCCTTGGGGAGGAAGCCACTGCAGGGACTCCCCTGTGCAGACCATCAGACAGAGTAGCTGTGCTCAAGGTATACACACACGTACTCCTGGCTTAACACACATCAGTTATCTTTATTGTTGCTCTCATAAACAGGAACATTCATCTCCATGGTCTAGGAGATTAAGTATTGTTATCTCTATCTCTCTATCTCCCTGCACTAATAACAGCTTGCACGTGTGTGAATTGTAGGCTCACAGTGAATCTTAATATCTATAGTACTGAAAGGTTTGTCTTACAAAGTAAAAGATTTAAAAAAAAAGAATGTGAAGGATATATATGTATATATATATATATATATATATATATATATATATATATATATAGTTGTAGTAATTTACATACACTCATCATGTACGGTTCTTTTTCCAGGGTGGAATGATTGTACAGCAAACATCTTTAATTACTTATACTGGTCAAAGTATACAAACACCTCCACTAATATTTGATTAAATGTCCCTTAGCAGGTTGAACTTGAACCCGACGCTTTTGGTTTCTGGTATAGTTCTGGCATAGTTAATTTAAATTGCTTGGTTTCCTGGCATGGACCTGTATTTTAAACAAAGTCCAGAGATGTGGGCTTTGGGAAGGCCATTCCATAATTCTAATTTTAGCTTGCTTTATTCATGTGTGTTTTGTGTCAAAGTTTGAACCATCTATCTGTTGGTTTGAGGTGAAGTTGAAGTATTTGGAGGTAGTCCTTTTTCTTCATTATTTCATCCACATTGTGCAATGTACCAGCATCACTGCCAACAGAACAGCCTTAGAGCATGATGACACCACCACCATGTTTGACAGTTCGTACAGTGTACTTAGGTTTGAAAGCTTCACCGCTACTCCCCCAAACATGCTTATCATTGTGGCCAAATAGCTCAATCTTTGTCTCGTCTGACCGTAAAACTTTTCTTCAGAAAGCATTTGGCTCGTCCATGTGAACCGCGGTAAATTTCAGTTGAGCTTGAAGGTGTCATTTTTGGAGCAGGGGTGTCTTTCTTGGTTGACAACTTCTCAGTCCATTGTGATGGCAAAAATTCACTTCACTGTGGACGGTGACGCTGGTGTTCCAGCAGTTTCCAGTTCATGACAGGCTTGAGCTTTGGTGGTTCCTGGGTTGTTCCTGAACATCCTAACCAATTTGCTCTCATCTGAGGGTGACAATTTGGCTGTTCTTAATAATAATAATAATAATAATAATAATAATAATACATTTGATTTATAGGCGCCTTTCAGGGCACTCCTTACAGATACAAAAACAATCAAAAAACAGCAAAAGAGAAAGCACAATTACACAATAACAAAAACTGAAGAAAAGCAAAACAGTTAGTTAAGACCAAGATAAAATCCTGGAACCCACACAGTTACAGGCCAAAAGCTTGTTTGAATAGATGGGTTTTTAGATGAGATTTAAAAAGAGATAAGCTGTTTATGACCTTTAAAGGTTGCGGCAGAGCATTCCAGAGATGGGGTGCTGTATGACAAAAGGCTCTAGACCCCATAGTTGCTAGGCGGACAGAAGGTATGGTATGCTCAGTGGCTAGTGGCTCTAAGAGCAGACCACATCAACCTCCCTGAACAGGCTCCAGTGACCATCACAGTGGCAGACATCCAAGAAAGAGTCTCACACACGAAGAGCTGGACAGCACCGGGCCCTGACACACCTACTGGCTAAAGAAGCTCCACTGCGTTCCTGGCAGCACAAATGAACCAGCTGCTAGAGGCTAAGACACACTAAGAATGGCTGACTGAAGGCTGGATGGTCCTGATCCCCAAGGACCCCCATCCTGTGTGGATTACGGAAAAGATAAAATAAATTCAAACTTGTGCACCCAATTCTTGTTTTTTAAAAAGTTTGTAAAGATGTATGTTGTACAATCATTCCATCCTGGAAAGAGAAAAATGACCCTAAATTACCATATCATTCTTTCCCATGATGAGTGTGTGGATTTAGGTTAAATTGCCTTTTTTTAGTATATGCCTTGTCTAGTATATGTAGAGCTTTAATAGCTGTGGTCAAAGAAAGAAAGGTCAGTGAAAATAAGTATTTATGCCCCTGCAGTTCAAACTGCTAATCATTTACTTGTTGTCATGGTTAATCATTTTGAGGAACATTGTAAGCCTGAGTTTCACCTAGAGTTTACCAGGAAATTCAGCATGGCAGCACACCTACATGTGAAGTTATACCATTCCTGTGTAAAATACGAAGAAAAGTCAATTGCTCAGCTCCTAGTTCTTGCAGTACAGTAAACACTATTTTGAGAATAAATAGACATTTGTGTACTATTACTTTTAGAAAAAGATTTTTCACAGATCCCACAGGTCTTTGCATGGCAAATAAATAAATAAATAAGTAAATATATTATAAAAGAAAAGCAAATCTCAATGCCATCACAATGTCTTACAGGAATGCTTGGTTTCCTTGCATGAACTGTGCTTCGCATGTCTTTATCAGGCGTGCTTGCAGTGTATATCAAGGATTTTAATATGAAATGGGTTTCCACCTGAGGGGTCCAGACTGGATTCAGCTGAACAGGAAGCCACTTCTGGGGTTTCCAAGCTTGTGATGTCATTTTTTTTTTTGGTCATTAAATCCACTATTAAACACCGAACACAGAAATACATGTTAAATGTTTTCTTTGTGTACACAGCATTATATCACATTTGCATTTTGTGAATACCAAACACTGATTCACATGATAATTACCAGTATTAGCCTTGAAAATGTATGTTTACTTCTGTGAGTGGGTGTGTAATAATAGACTGGTCTGTGTTCATGGTGGGAATGGCTCTCATATACTGGTCAACTCTAAGATACACAATTTATGACCCCACTTGTACTCCAAAAAAATCCCACTTGGTGCCGTTTATATAACCCGGAAACCAACATGAAGCCCCTTGATACTTACACAAGCCATTTGCAATGCATGTATTCTGAGGAATTTGTATTTGTGGCTGAAGTTTTGATTGCGAGCAGCAGCGAGTGGAGGTGTGAGCTTGTTTATTCATGTGTTTTGTTTTCCAGAAATTGCTGCTTCCTTTGTGAAAGCCTCCCACTTCAACACCTTCGGAAGAAATCCCTTGGCGTGTCCTGCTGCTTCGTCGGTGCTTGATCTAAGAACTGATCTTCTTATTTCCATAAATGAGGTTGAGAAGTTCATGATAAAAGAGTTACACAAGTTGATAATGTTTGTCTTTTTGCCCAAATGAAGATAAATTGCATGTTTTTTCTCCTTGCTACTACATACACCTCTGTAAATCACGTGTGTGTGGGGGGGGGGTATAGTGATTTATCCTTCTTAATTTTATTTGCCTCTACCATTGCTAACAAAGTAGACAGTCTATTGCACAACACAATGACCCAGATAAGAAGCTGCAGCACATTACACATCATAAAATATACCAATAAGAATCATTTTATATGCAGGTGCAATTTTAATTTGATGTCTGGAGGGGGGCAATAAGGGGAAAAATAATTAAACTACATAACTACATTTTCGTAGTAGCTTTAAAATATTTAGATTTACAAACTGATTTGAGTAGTTAACATTTTTGTGTTATTAAACACTGTATCCAGTGCACAATATCACTGCACTTTTCCATGAATAGGGTTGTATTTTATAGCAGCTTCCCCAACACTGGTCTGGTCAATGATGGGAAAACAATTATTTCTACACACGTGTGTTATATGGCAGCAATATGTCAATTCTTTAACTAGTCTTCAGGAATAGTTCTCCAGGCTTCTTGAAGGCCATTCAAAGCTCTTCTGTTGGCTGCCTTTTGTTCTGCTCTCTGTCAAGATGATCCCACACTGCTTCAGTAATGTTGAGGTCAGTCCATTGTGTGCTTTTCTATCCATGTATGCTTTTACTGTGTTGGAAGTGTGTTTGGGATCATTGCCATGCTGGTAATCAGATACCTTCCAGATAGTATCCCACAGTGGATCAAAATCTGATGGTACTTTTCTGCTTTCATAAGTCCAACAGTGTTGACAAGATCTCCAACACCACTGGCTGAAATGCAGCCCCAAACCATGACAAAGCCTCCACCGTGTTTTACAGATGGCTGCCACATTCACTGTTGTATCTCTATCCTGACCTCCTCTGTACATATTAATGATTAGAAACAAAAATTTCCAATTGATCACAGACAGCCACTGAGACAATTTCAAATGAGAACCCTGGCTTAACAAACAAACAAGAAAAAACATCCCTCTGAAAATGGTTAGGTAAAGGCAGCCAATGTCCAGAGAGAAACGTTGAAAGCCCCTCAGAAAGCCTGGAGAACTAAAACTCAATACCACTTTTAAAAATCACAAGTCTGGCTGCTTGGAAGCAAAATATAAGGAACAGAGGGGTGACTCAAGACTTTTGCACAGTACTGTAGATTGAACAAGGTACTGGAAACATTCCTCAGAGATTTTTGTCCCTATTGGCGTTGCTGCAGATTTGTCGGCTGCACATTCAGGATGCGAATCTCCTGCTTCACCACATCCCATATTAGTTTGTGGACTGTGGAGTCCATTTGAGTAATACAGTGAACTCATTGTCATGTTCAAGAAATCAGTTTGAGATGGTTTGTTACACAGCGCGCTAACCTACTGGAAACAGGTTGGCCCCACCATCTAAAGAAACAGTGTACGCAGTGTTTTCTTCTGTTGCAGGACAATTGGTGAAGTGCTGCCATGTGATTGGCTGATTAGATATATTAATAAGCATCTGAGCAGGTATACCTAATGAAGTGAACTGTGAGTTCATATGTATTTAAGATCTGTCCCCCAATAAGCACAAAACATTTAGTCAAGATCTGAAATATGACATCATCTGTGTAATATCTTACACTGTGTAAACTTCCCTTTTGCTTTCTTTACACATTCTGCAGAAATCCAGCCCCATACAAGATGGTGAACTGAATGTCTTAACATTAAGTTGGGATAATGATTTTACTTCATTATTTTTTAGCAATATAAATGAAAAAAAGTAGAATAGTGAACAAAATGCTACATAACATACATAACTCTTTTTTTCCCCTCAGACTATCAGAGAGGATGGCACGCAGCAGAACAGTTTTGCCATTTCTGATGACGCAAATGGCAAAACTCAGAGACAAATATGAGATTATTGGTGATGTCTGTGGAAAAGGCCTCCAGATCGGCATGGAAATGGTCAGAGACAAGCATTTGAAACACAAATGACTCACCTCTCCAGCACCATTAGGAGTAGCAGCAATGGCCATCTGTGCTGAAATTGTGAAACGGAGCAAATTCAGCTGCACTGCCGGGTTTCTAATGTGGGTTTCAATTTTTTTATAACACTGTGGTGGACGACCAGCAACCATTAGCAGAGAAGATAATTAGTTAAATTATACCTTCACAAGACCCACACTGAATAGAGTCTGTCCAGGGACAGATTTAACACTTCTGTCCTGTTACTTTTAAGAAAAAAATTCCAAGAAGTTGGGATGCAATGATTTTCATTCACAAGACAACAGGCAAAACAAATCAAAAGCTTAAACTGGGGCATTTTACTGTTTTCTGATAAATATTAGCTCACTTTAAATTTGATGGCAGCGACATGTCTCAAAAAAAGTTTGGATGGGGACAAAAAGGGGGAAAAGAAAGTGGAGCTGAAAAGAAACAGCTGGAGGAACATTTTGCAACTATGTTAATTATAAACAGGTCAGTTAAAATAGACCGAGGCAAAATGCAAAACTGTCCAGAGGTCAAATTGAAATTTGAAAGTCTTTTTGGAAAACATACGTCCAAGGGAACACTAAGGAGGAGAGGGAACATCTGGCTTGTTATCAGTGCTCAGTTCAAAAGCCTGCATCTCTGGTGGTATGGAGGTGCATTAGTGCCTCTGGATCTGGCACATCGGTAAAGGCACCATATATGCTGAAAGGTATACACAGACAGATGGCACCTTTTTCAGGGGAGGCCTTGCGTATTTCAGCAAGACAATGCTAAACCACAGACTGAGGCTATTACGGCAGCATGGCTTCATAGCAGAAGACTCCGGGTGTTGAACTGGCCTGCCTGCAGTCCAGACTTTCCACCAACTGAAACATCTGTCACATCATGAAGCTAAAAATACAGCAAAGCAGATCCAGGACTGCTGAGAAGCTAGAATCCTCTATCATACAAGTTTCCGCCAGATTGCTTTGACTGGCTGTGGAAAACACTGTAGACGTTTTATTATAGTTATCATTAAACATTATTTTATATAAACAGTCTATCCTGCTGAGAACCAAAGGGAAAAAAGTATCTTTCAAATTAAACTTTTTGAGACACTTACAGAGAACATAAGGTCTCAGGAAGTTTTAAACCTCATTCAGTCAAGAATCAAAATGTCACCACCACGATTACTAACATCGTATTGTTCTACAAAAAAAGTGAAAGCATAATTTGCAAAGCAACAATGAATATATCCGAGAACCTCTTTACAATTTTTTTTTATGCTGAAAGTTTTACAGCTGCCTTGTCCTTGAGTTTAAAAAGCATCCTTTTCATTTAATGTACAGCTATTCATACAGGATACAGTGAAAACAACAGAGCTCTCACTCTAAACTTCATCACCCATTACAAGTAATTCTTAACAAAAAATGTCTCCCTTTAAGAGCCAATGCCTTTACGAGCTTGGATATTTATTTATGCAGCTGCTCTCCCTTCAGGATAAAGAAGACTACGCCGTTTTTCTCCACGATCTCCACTCTCACCACTTTAGACCTTCAGCATATAATTCCCCCATGAGCATCACGAGAGAGGATCTTTGACGAAGACATCTCCAGCTACACGGACAGAGAATGAGCAGGTCAAAAACAAAGTTATTTGCCTTTGTGGTGCATGTTATAGATATGAAAAACATGCCACACCGCAGTCATTTTGCTCACTTCAGAATGAACGAACATGTCTGACAAACCAAAAATATAACTGTTTCATTTTGTTTTTGTCTTACTAATGAAACAGCACATATGATGAAATAAATGCATTTTTTTTAGACCCATCCAGCAAACTGTTGTTCACTGTTAAACATAACTGCTGAAGCATTAACCGATTTCAAGGTGGTACACCAATCTGCAGTATCACCTTTATTAGCAATACCAATACAGACAAACAAGGAGAGATGTCTCCTGGAGAAGTACAGATTTGATAACGGGGATAAGAGCATCCTGTACACATCCCGATACTGGTTTCAGTATGAAGACTGTTTTACGCTACAGAGAAATGTGCTGAAGGGCTGCTCAGAAAGTTTCAATCATTCCAATGTGGATGATTTTCACACGACTATATCACTGAACATCATAGTGTTTTTAAAAAAAAAGCTATCTGCTGAGTCAGCCAGTACTGTCCACTTTAGACCGCTTTCAAGGACTTTTTTTTTTAAGCCTTTTTGATTGTCCCTGCTGAGTCAAACTTTTTCAGGTTCAAAAGTTCAGGTCATGGATGTGTTATCTGTTCTTCTTCTTGTCTTTTTTGCTTTTGCTCATGGAGCTGTGAGAAGCATTTGCGGTGAGGGCTGTAGCGTGGCCGCTGGACTTCAGATGGTCAAACAGCTTGTTTCTTGTGGGGAACTCGTTGTTGCAGGTGACGCAGCAGAGATTTACTTCCTTCTGGAGGTGGGAATGGAGATAAGTGATGGAAGTAAGGATCCTTTTCTAACAATCAAGTGCCATATTTGAACTAATGTGGCAGGGTGAAGCATGTATAGTCACAGAGGTTTTCAAATAATTAAGATTTAATTAACAATGGTAGAAATACAGTACTGTGCAAAAGTCTCGAGCCACCCCTCATTTCTTTACATTTTGATAAGAAAATGGGAAAGAGGTGCAGCAATTTACTGTGCAAATATACATGGAAATGTAGCATATAAGGCAAAAACAATCCAATTCTTCGCAGCCTGAAAGTCAATGTTTGGTGTGACCACCTTTATTCTTCAACACAGCCTGAACTCTTTGGCGGCTTTCTTGTCATTTCTTTTAATTAGTCTTCAGGAATAGTTCTCCAGGCTTCCTGAAGGACATTCAGAAGCTCATGTAACTTGGCATAGCTCAGCCTTTATTCAGTTTTCCTTCTTTAAGAATGACTCCTTTACAGCCACCCTTCCACTGAGACCATTTCTGATGAAGCTTCAGTAAACAGTAGATGGATCAACTAAAAGGTCAGATGCATCTCTCGAGGCCCGTGTCAGGTCTTTCCTGGATCTTTTCCTATTTCTTACGGATAAAACTTTCAGATACTGTTCATCTGATGTACAGTTCCCCCCCCGCCACTTCTTCTTTTGTCCTCCACTTGTCCACTTTCCTCATATTCTCATAAGGACACACTGCACACAGTGCTGGGATATGCCAAGTTTTCAGCTAATAGTTCTTTAAGAATCAAATTGTTGGTGCAAAAAATATTACTTTATACATGTCAAACTGTTATCATTGTCATTTTGCATAGATTCAACTAAAGAAATGGAAACAAATGATGCAACAGAGTGTCTCCTTGGAAACAAAGTACAAAGGACAAGGCATGGCTGAAGACTTTTGCACAGTACTGAAAACAAATTAAAAAACACATTAAAACTATCTGTAAAATGTACAAACCTCAGGAAACTGTTCTGTGTGCAGCTTGACATTCTTTGGTTTGTCTTTTCCTCCTCCCTTCTTTCCCTTTGTCTTTCCAGTGCTGCAGAGGAAACATTCACATGAAGGATATATAAGAAAAATTCTGATTACAGACTACAAAACAAATGTCATCACACGTTAAAACTCCCATAATTCCTGCATGATTTCACCTAAGACTTTGGTGGATCCTCTCTTTATCACAGCAAGTAGAGTCCTCAACACAAGTGACCAATCAGCATTTTCCGTTATATCATCCCATTCCTCCAAATTCTGGTTTCTCTGCTTTAAAGATTCCGTCAAAGAATAAAACATTTGCTTGTTTAAAATCTACTGCAGCTCACACTGAGCACTTTGCTTCTGATATTTTCAGTCCACTGCGTTTCCCTTCTCTCTTTAACCTGGACCGAAAGCGGTCACATCGCTACAATAGGCCTGTTTATGTTAATTAAAACCTTTTACGGGGAGCACAGTTCAGTTCATGACTCTGCTCATTATGTCCCTCATTTGGGAGGATTCTGGTTTTTGCAGTGACACACTTCCCTCTCTCATTTTTGATGGGGTCAACAGGTATTCAGGGCAGCTTGCAAGCTTGCTAAGACTTTCTCGCTTGGGTAGCGATTACACCAGATCTCTCACACACAAAAAACGAAAAGATCTAATGAGGGAGCTGCATTTAGACGACATCTGCAGCTCATCAAAAATGTTCGATAAACAAGAGGTTTCATATGTAATGTGTAGATATACATTTCGCATGTATTAAGTTGGACAAACAAAAAAACATGATTTAACTAAGCAAACTGTTAAGAGCCTTTCAGTGGGTAATTACTGCTGAGATTAATGCTTCCTCTGGCAACAGGTCATTTCACCCTAACTGATGCAGTGAGCAGCTTCTCATTTCTTGAACAACCATGTTGGATCACGTCGACTTGGATCCACGTAGCGATCCCTTGGGAAATAAGGGAGCAGCCGAAAGTACAACCCTGCTCTCTCATGCAAAGAAAACAACTCAGACAGTTGCTGAAACTACTCAAATTGGATTAAGAACCGTCCATGCGTTATTAAAACCTGGAAGAATAGTGGTGAAAAGTGAGAGCATTTCCACACCTACAATGTAAAGAGAACTCATGGGATTAGCAAAGCTGTGTAGCCTTAAGAAAACTATCAGTGAGAGTAATTGGCAAAAAAAAAGGCTTCAATTT
This sequence comes from Pterophyllum scalare, assembly GCA_024447675.2. Lineage (NCBI taxonomy): Eukaryota > Metazoa > Chordata > Actinopteri > Cichliformes > Cichlidae > Pterophyllum > Pterophyllum scalare. Next base: position 43,281 of record JAMQGT020008868.1, on the reverse strand, counting down.
GCTTGGGAGCATTAATACTGGATGGAAAAATGTGGTCTGAGCCCTGATTTATCTTGTTCCAGAGTGACTGGTGCATCAGAGTAAGAAGAGAGGCAGATGAAGTGATGCACCCATCATGCCTGGTGCCTACAGCACAAGCCTGCGTGTACTGTTATGATCTGGGGTTGCTTCAGTTGGCCGAGTCTAGTTTCAGCAATGAGGTCAGCTGGCGACCTGAATATACTGAATGACCAGATTCTATGAGTAGATTTCTTTTTTCCTTCCCTGATGGCACAGGTATATTACACGATGAGAATGCCAGGCTCACCTGGCTCAAAAGAGTGGCACGAAACACGAGACAAAACTAGTACCTAGCAAGAGATCCAACTAAACCGATGGCATCGTCTAAGCCGCTGAATGCTTTCAGACAAACAAAGCCAGGAGACCAGTCGGTATCTGTTTCTGGTTTTACAAAAGACGAAGAAAAAAACAAAACAAAACAACAAAAAAATAAACACTTGGCCAGAAGACAGACCTGGAGATGGAAAAGAAACTGAACTGACCTCTTGCCCTCTGTGGGAGGCATATCATCCTGCTTCTCAGGCTCTGTGTGGTCTGCTGACTTCTTGGGGGCTTCCTCCTCACAGGTGGTCAGTGTTGGTTCTTCCTTGTCTTCCTCCCCTGTAGCACTTTGCTATGGAGGAGGAGAGCGTGGACAGAGATCAGAGAAGTCTGTTAAGAAGGTTTTATTTAAAAAAAACAAACAGGCATTCACAACGAAAGAGAGGATGATACGCACAGGGACCGACTTTCTGCTGTTTTCTTTTCCTCTTCTGTTTTTTGGACAGCCTGTAAGGGCGGGAACACAGAGCTCAGTGCATCACCAAAAAGCAAAGAAACTTAATAAGCTATTAAATGGACTAGAAACGAATAAAAAACCAATGCAAACATTTCATGTTATATGCATTGATCTTTGCATCCTTCTCCTGCTTTTTACCTTTGCATCATTTACTTCACCATTCATTTTATTTATTGTTTTCACTTATTTATGTTTCTATCTGTATTTCTTTCCATCATCACATCTTGCCTGACTAGCCATTACATACTTTTGCCTTGGCTTTTCTTCTTCTTCCTCTTCCTCCTCTTCCCCTTCATTTTCGTTCGCGCTTCCCTCCTTTCCATCCAGGCTCAAACAAAGTGCATCGTCTTCTTCCTCCAGCTGCTGCCTCAGCAGGGCCACCATGTCCCGATGCTTTTTAGACTTTTCATGGTTTTTCATGCTGTGAAAACAGGTGAAAGAAAAAGGAGAAGGAAAAAAGGTAAAGACATGCGGCACACGGATAATAACAGTGATTACGCTGCTCCAAACTCATTTGAGATAAAAATAAAGTTGGGCGCAACTTTCTGAATGTCATGCTGAAAGGTAACGTTTGACACTCACGCTTTATCTGACTTGAAGGATTTATCACACGCGGGGCAGTACAGATCATCATAATCGTCAATTGTCAGCTCGACTCCATCCGGCTGCTCTGCTTCTGCAAATGAGCATTTATGCAACGTCAAAGTGCAAGCAAGAGCAAATGAGTTACTCCTTTTAGTTTAGAGCTACACCCAGGGGTGAAAGTACTTTTAAATTCTTTCCGGTACTATGACAAAAACCGTGTGTGTGTCTCAATATTTTACTTTACTGTTGCCTACCTGTATAAGGCAGAAATCAGAAGTACTTGACAATGTGGAATATATTTTTTCCAACTGTTAAGGAACTGGGATGTTTGCACACACTGTACACTTAACACAACTGATGACCACCTCCATGCATTCTGGCTCTGTCCACCAATACAAAACTTCTGGAAAGAAATAATCACTTTCTCAATCCCCTTGGCAGCCACTGTGTTTTGAGGTAAATGCGCTCTTGTGCAGCGTAAATGAAATCTCCGGTCATAAGCAGTGTTGTTGAAATTGAGCCGAATAATATGAAACACAATTAGTTAATCTCTCTTTGCTTTTAATTGGGATATTTTGTAACGAGCAGACGGACATTAAACACAGCGGTGAACGTTTTAAAGGCTGGCCGTTGACGAAAGCCTCGAGTTCCGAGGGGAGAGAAGCTAGAGAATTGAGGCTCCAGCATAGCACGAACAGTTGAGGAAACGATTTGAAATGAGAAAAAAAAGAGCTAATTATAACCTGATTAAGTCGTGTCTTAGACTGTTTTGAATGACAGCTTTACAGCAGACGGCAGCTCCCCTCTTCCAGGTACTGCGTACCGGCGCAGAATCTTTTAGTGGTGCGCAGTACCGGACCGTACCGGCTTACTTTCACTCCTGGATACACCCAATAAAATAGGCGGTTTTGGTTTCCCTTGTACACAAGCTTTAAAGCTGGATTAATGCTGCCTTCCTTTTACGTTGCAAGTTGAGGAACCTGAGCTGACCAAGTTCCAGTAGTACGTCATATGCAGCAAAACAGGCTTTGTTTTGCTCCCCTACCAAGGTAGACCCATTCAGCCATCACAAACAATAGCCTTTATGTTTTTTGTCTTCGTATAAAAACAGTTCTGCCACACGTTCACAGATAGAGCCTAGTTGCTTTTCTGTCACAAATCGCAAAAGTTGCAGTGCACGTTACAAATTCTACAGCTGCTGCCACCAAAAGATCAGCACTGCATTATTGGTGATACAATGTCAATGTCATCTTCTTTTCTATACAGCACATTTCATTATAGTTCAACTCAATGTGCTTAACACAGAAGATAAAAACATAAAAACCTGTGTAGGTTCATGATGAAAACACAAAGCAGTAAAATGCAAGTTAACACACACACACACACGCACTCAGTTATTGAAGGTTTGGAGTCTGTTTTTGAGTCTGTTTTTGAATGTATGCACAGATTTGATTGACCTCATGTCAGCAGGAGGTTTGCTGCATAGAATAGGACCACAGTAGCTGAAAGCACCCTCAGCACACTCAGATCTAATTCTGGGGACAGTTAAAGAACAGGATTAATATTTTATTTTCTTTTTTTTGTGGTGGAATGTTCATGCATGTCTGAAAAATATGCTTTATTGCTTCAGATCCAAAACTCTGATGTAATTTACTGCTAAGTAATGTATGTAAAGATGGTGTATTTAGTGCTAATCATTTAAATGGCTGAACTCAGATAGTGTTCGGTTTCTGCTCTTCAGGCCTGAGCAGGGTGAAGCTGTGTCTGGATGTGGTTATCATCTTTATAAAAAGGAGGAGATATGGCACTCAAAGGCTCCACAACATTATCCGTGGGATAATTTGGAAAATATGGTGGTTTTCCCACTCTTGCTCCCAAAGAGCCAACTGACTGCTGAATCAAATGCCATTTGTTACAGCAGTAAAGACACAGGAAGGTGATTTTTAACTTTGTCTTGGCCTATTGCATCTATAATGTGAATTAGCATGCCATTTGTTCAGAACTCTCAGGCTTTGCTTGTGTTTTTAAACCTTTTTGGGGCAAAGCCAGCACACCTTTGGAATAGTTTCTATTGGATGTGACTGGCAATTTTGTGTAAGTTTACATATACACCATATCACCCAAAGTATTCGCTCATCTGCTTTCACACGCATACAAACTTGAGTAACATCCCATTCTTAATCCATAGGGTTTAATATTATATGCCCAACCTTTGCAGCTATAACAGCATCAACTCTTCTGGGAAGGCTTTCCACAAGGTTTAGGAGTGTGTTTATGGGAATTTTTGACCATTCTTCCAGAAGCACATTTGTGAGTTCAGACATTGATGTTGGACGAGGAGGCCTGGCTCACAGTCTCTGCTTTAATTCATCCCAAAGATGTTGGGTTGGGTTGAGGTAAGGACTCTGTGTGGGCCAGTCTAGTTCTTCCACACCAAACTCGCTCATCTTTATGGCCCTTGCTTTGTGCACTGGTGCAGTCAATTTGGAACAGGGCCATCCCCAAACTGTTCCCACAAAGTCGGGGGCATGAAATTGTCCAAAATGTCTTCATAGGTTCAAAATAGGCACCCATATATGGCTGCTAAGTTGCTAGTTACTAAACAGATTTCAGCTGTGGTTCAGTATCAGATGTTTTTCCAGCAATTACATTACACGTTCAGGACATAACAGTGAATGAGCAAAACCATCACTGAACACTACACCCCGACTGATGATTATATCTATCTGATATTCTGATATAATAGCCGATATTTTCTTTTCTTTCAGACATATGAAACAACAGATTTCCCTAACATTTGTTATGAGTTTTTTTTAATTATACATTTCCTCTTTTAGGCTCTGCCTGACTCTGTTTGGATCAGCTGATCGTGTTTGTGGCAGGCTAATCATGTGTATTTCCAACAGGGAAGTTGCAGAGGGCCCTCTAGTGGACAAACTATGCAATGTCAACAAAATCGTAACATGGCTGAAGAAAATAAACTGTTGCATTCAGACAGTGTTACGCAGTGTTACATCTTAGGATACAGCCACTGTGAGATGCCACACTCATGATCACAGACACAATCTGTTTCGCTGGCAGACAGAGAGAATGCCGGTGAACCTGAAGGTGCACAGGCTCTCATTGCATTTGCCAACAGCTGCATGACACTGTATGTTAACACAGATTAGCCTTTTTTTCCCCAGCTGAAATAAAAACATTATTCCAAGCAATACAATATTGCAAGATAATGCAAAGGTTGTCATCAAAATTCACTCTATGACCTTTGGAGACCACAGGCTGATTTATAGCCCAGCTTTGAATTCCTCCAACTCATAAAAGATGTATTATATATCATCGGACTGTACTAACTTTAATGACACTGGCTGCAGTAACTGTTTACATTCCTTCAATTATTTACTTTCTGATACAAGCAGCTTTGAGAAGGCCATTCATTATTGTACTACTTGCCATATCATTTCATAAATAAAGAATGTGATGCAAACAAATAAATTCTTCCATTATGTTGTGAAATCCATGACCTTTTTCCTCAGACATGCACTCAGCGGCTTGCTTGTGTTTAACAAGTTAAAAAACTATTTCTTTCAGTATCGCCATACACTTAACTAGGAAGACTGACTTTTATTGTGAAAGAAATAACTTATCTATAACACCAACACTGTGTCAGTTAAAAGTATTAAAACCAAATGGGACAAATACAGTTTTTAACTGCTCTACTATTTGCCAGTATCACTGTTTACATATTTGCGGGTCCACACGTTGTGCGGCTATGGAGCTGATATTCATAGCAGCTCTTAAGTGCGACATGATCACTCAAACCTCACATGCAGTCACCCTTACCTCCTCCTTCTTCACTGTTCTTCTCCAGCTCCTCCTCTTCACTTTCTGATGCATCTCCAAACTCTTTTCCATACTGAGCTTCCATCTGCTGCAGCTCCTTCTCAAGTTCAGACATGGCCGCCCAGCTCTGCTCCTTGTACTCCTCTGCCAGTCTTGGGTGGACATATAGAGCATTAAGAGGAAGAAACATATTCAAAAGCGAAAAAACAAAAAAATATATAACTCACATCTGTCCCCAACTATCCATTTTTTAACTCACTTGGCTTGTTTGAGCTTCTGCTGCCGTCTCAGCTCCTCGACCTTCTTAATCTTCTCGGCGTTCTGTTCCTCCACCAGCTTCCTGTGGGCTTGCACGCGGCGGTCGCGCTTACGGACAAAGGCCACCAGCTGTCGAACCAGATCGTTGCGCTCCTTTCGAGCCTTTTCTCTAGTCTTTTTGTTCTCCTTCTCCATGGCCCTCTTCTCCCAGCGGTTGGAGGCCTGCCTTGTATCATACTCCTCCTTCCAAGCAAAGTTTTTGCGAGTGCAGAAGCTCTGCCAGTAGCCATAAAACACATGCACTACCTGTGATACAGAAATAGAGAAAGCAAGACTGATCACCAACGGAACCGGGATCGGGTTTATTTTTTATTTTTTCTCAAGTAGGCAGCAGCTAAAAAAAAAAAAAAATCAGCTCTATGTTTCATCCGGTAACTGAAGTGTTTAAAAGGCTTACAGTATCGTAATCACTCTGTGAGTCCCCGAAGGGAGGAAACTCCTCTTCCTCTTCCTCATCTTCCACCTTGCTGTTTTCCATCTCCTCCTTAACAATGGACTCAAAAAGATTCCTGTAAACGTTGTAAAAGCCCTAGGGAGAGAGGAAACAGTAAAAGAGAAACTCAATCTGAGAGGCACAAAGACTTTTCTTTCCCACAGGTCCTCAGGGCAGTGCTGCCGGAGCGATCAGTGAATGCTGTTGCAGAAGCCGGGTTCAGGGTCAAGGCAAGGGCATGCTGTGTAGGCTGAGGCGGTACAGTGATAGACTTTGGGTCTGCACCGTCTTCACTAGCTGAGTGTCATAGTAACAATATTACACTAGGGGGCAGTCTCGCTCATAAGACACCTTCTACAGCCACTAATGAGAGGTCCGCTAAGAACACATCAAAGCACATTCAAAATTGCAAGATAAGTGAACTCAGATTAATCTGCATCATTAAAAATGACCTCTGTTACTAAAAACGACGGCACGTGAGACCAGCTGAAACCTTTAGGCTGGCATACGATCAAACAGCGCTCTTGTAGTTTTTATGTAATATACTTCGATGCTGAATGCCCAAGTTGGGAGTTACATTTGAACCCAGCACACATCAGTTTCATTTTAGCAAACAGTGTAACCTCCAAGCCCACACATATAGCTGCTGTAGGCTGTGGACTCTAGTGGCTCTGTGTCAAAGACTTTTTTGGCAACTGAGACTAAAATATTCGCCTTTGTCACATGGTGCAAGCGGAATCATCTAGGGCTCATCGTGACAAAGACAAAGGAACTGGTGGTGGACTTGAGGAAAGACAAGGCACCGGTGGCCCCTATGTCCATCAGGGGGGTCAGTGTGGACATCGTAGAGGACTACAAATATCTGGGAGTGCACACTGACAACAAACTGGACTGGGCTAAGAACACTGATGCCCTATACAGGAAGGGCCAAAGTCATCTCTATTTTCTGAGACGCCTGAGGTCCTTCAACATCTGCCGGACGATGCTCAGGATGTTTTATGAGTCTGTGGTGGCGAGTGCCATCCTCTATGCTGTTGCGTGCTGGGGCAGCAGGCTGAGGGCGGCAGACGCCAACAGACTCAACAAACTGATCCACAAAGCCAGTGATGTGGTGGGAGTGGAGCAGGACTCGCTGATGGCAGTGTCGGAGAGGAGGATGCTGTCTAAGCTGCAGGCCATTATGGACAATGACTCCCACCCACTCTACAACACGAGCACATTCAGTGCAAGACTTATCCCACCAAAATGCACCACAGAGCGCCACAGGTGGTCATTCCTACCTGTGGCCATCAAACTCTATAACTCCTCCCTTAATAGGTGACACTGTGGTTCACCAGTGTCATTCATTTATTCAGTATTTATTTAGTATGTGTGATAAACAATTATACATAAAAACTGTCCATATACATTGTACATATATATATTTCATTATACTCCAGATTTATATTTACTGTCACAGCCACTGCACTCACAAGATTATATGTGTATATAGCCAAATTACCTCCTTAGTTTTTATATTTTTTATACCTTTAGTGCATTTTTATTTTGTTTTGGTTTATATTCATTTAAATGGTTGCAGCTGTAACAACAGAAATTTCCCTCTGGGATCAATAAAATATTTCTGATTCTGATTAGGCATGAGTGATGCCACAGCTACTGGCAGGGTTCCCATAAACTTGTGTACGTTGTGCTCACGTTTTCCGATGTAAGATTGAAATGTAGAGTACCTATTTTGACATTAAGAATTTAATTTTTCACTATGAAAAAAAAAACACACATCAAACCAGGGCAAGGGAATGCAACGTGAAGTCAACCCCATTCTCACCAAGTTTCAGTAACCTCTCTCCAAGTTTAAAGAAACTGCAACACTACCCCTGCACAAAGGATCAAAACCACACAAACCTTCTCGTCATCTCCGTAACCAGAGTAGCAGGTGACCGTGAAGTACTGCAGCAGGTCAATGCTGTCATCTTCATAGTCCCCACTCAGCCCTCCTTTCAGCAAAGCCTCCCTGTGATTGTCATACCTGTCACACAGGACCATCAATGTGATTTATTGGTTCAAACCAGTACAGATCAGACTATAAGTCTAGCTCTGCAATCTGAGTGTTGCACATTGTTTGGGCATTAGTTGTACACACCAGGCTCTCTCCTGTGGGTCACTCAGGACATCATAAGCTGCCTGAATCAACTTAAACTGCTCCGCCGCTTCCTCTGCATTGTCCAAGTTTTTATCTGAAAGTGTGTGTGTGTGTGTGTGTGCGTGTGTGTGTGTGTGGGGGAGACAAAAAAAACAAACACCACATTGTATTAGAGGGAAGCCCTTGGCTTAAAGATTTACTGAAAGGCAGTAACAAGATGATGCAAAAAGCAAGATACGAGATGAGAAATCAGATAAACACAAGACAATCTGAATCGCTACACTATATATCAGAAAAAGAAATACTCACAGGGGTGTCACAATTTTGTAATGAAACCTCTTATGGTGTCGTAACTATTGAAATAACTACTTAAATGTGCCCCTGACAAGCAGCCTAACTAATTATTAGCCAAACGAAAATAAAAAATGTTATACAATCAAAAATAAATTGAAAAGAGCAAAGCCACTCTGAAAACCAAACGGAACTAAACTGAACAAATTAACTAAACATTAAAAAACTAATACAAAATATAAAAGACTAAACTCAGCTTTAGAACTAGTATCACGGGGAAATGCTAAATGTCCTGCACCTATATAGCTGTATAAGGATACGCTAACGCCTGAGTAATAGAATCCAGAAGATTTCTTCCACTAACCTGGATGCCATTTCAAGGCTAATTTACGATAAGCTTTCTTCAAATCGTCGTCTCCCGCGTCTCGTTTCACACCCAACACCTCATAGTGACACTTCATTTTTAGTAAGAGGGAATCTAATAAACGGAATCAATGAGCACACGTTGTCCCAGGCGAGGTTAACGTTAGCATTCAGCTAGCGACCGGCTAGCATCTCTGCTGTATCTCTTAAAAAGCCAGATTTATTTAGTGGTAGCGACAGTAATGTAATATCAAACCTCACATATTTACTCTTTCTGTCACCGACAAATAGCTTCTATACTAGAAGTTGCTTTACAACGCTTTTCGTCACCGTAATGTGCGAGACTGTGAGCCGAAGCCGCTAAATCTCGCGAGATCTTCTTCTTCGTTTCTTTAAAAGGTCAGGAAATGCGAAGGTGCGACCGCTCCTTATTGCCCTCTGCAGCTAAAACTTGATCATTGCTAAAAAAAATTGTCAGACTCAGCAATTGTTAATTAATATAAAAAAAAAACTTACATGAGCCTTTTTTTAGTATGTGTTTTAAGATTACCAGTTCTGTTGTTCTGTCCACGTCTTCTCTCTCCTAATCTTGCAACTGAAAGCTTCTCTCATTTTGCCCTACATTATCTGGATGTATACAAGTAGGTCTTATTTGGGGTTTTGACTTTAAGTCCGCATGGTTACAGTTCAGCAGGCATCACAGCATATAAACTTCCTTTTAGCAGAAATAAACCTACAGCAGAACAAGCCACTAAGGAGCCATTTGCCACTCAAAACGTGCAGCACTGGAAGTACGATACCTCCAGGATGGTATGGGGGGAGAGAGGGGACAGAGGGGACAAAGCACAAAGGCAGCCTTAATGGCATGTACAGATGGCAAACAAATGTCTGAAGAGTGAAATAAAAGAGATAAGAGGTCAGTGGAGCCTAGCAGGCCTATCACAGTGTAACTAAGGGATGGTACAGGCCTGAACCCAGGTCACCTGATCCAGCTCTAAATATAAGCATTATCAAAAAGAAAAGCTTGAAGCCTGAATTTAACGTGAAGAGGGAATTTTCATCCAGAATGCAAGATAAGAGTTGGTTCTACAGGAGAGGAGCCTGATGGCCAAAGGCTCTCCTTCCCATTGTACTTAACAACACTTGCTACAAATAAGCCACACTGTTAAGAGCAACAGGCTCCTAATGTGATACTACGAGGTCTTTAAGATATGACATCCCTAAAGGTTTTTTTTTTTTAAGTACAGGTCCTGGATTTTACAGAGAGCTGCTGAAGAGACGCCAATAAGGGAGAAATACTCCATGATCTCTTTTTCTCCAGCAGGTGAAGGTGTTACATATGTTTAATGTTTGTTCTATAAAATCACTTCACTGGTGTGTTTGTTTAATTTCATCTGCATGTTTAAAATGTAGAGGTGAAACAGATTGTTTACTTTTCATAATTTGCTTAGAGGTACAGAGATGTATTCTTTTTCCTTATCTGGTTAGTTCTGGTTATGGCTTTTGTGTATCTTTCTCCACATGCGACTCCTTGCGTGTCTGCAGCATTATTTCCACCAGCAGGAAAGAGCAGGTAATTATAAATAGATTAGGAAGTGCACCTTGAATATGATCCTTCCTAAAATATGGAAACATCCCACCGGGTATTCTAATCAGTGCCCAGAAAAAGAAGACTCAGGGGTCACCATAGCCTCAAGCAGGAAAAAGGGAGAAAGAGCTCTGGTTTCAGGTCTGCAAAGCTTGGGATGCATAATGTAAACTTGCCACCAGACACATAACATTCGGGAGAATGGGTTGTCTCTCGGAGCGCTGAAGTTAGGAGGGGTCCAGTCAAAAATGACTATCTTAGAAGATCCACTCCTCCACATTACATTTCTTCTCCTTCTGGCAGCCCCTTTTAGGGGTCACCACAGCAGATGATGAGGCCCCGTGAATGTGTCGAATTTTTCTGGAGCCCCCGTTCAACATCTCATTACGGAGTACTGACATCTGCTGGACATTTGGTGTACAGCATTCCTGTTCTGATACATGCCAAAATCTCCATTTGAGGTATTGTAAAACCAGATTAAATAAATCTGTGCTGATCGTGGTATATCTAAGTGGTATACTAATAAAGTATTGCATATAGACAGTGTGGTGTGTTTGTGGATAAACAGTTACATGAAGTGCATGGGCGGAGGTGGGGTGCTTTAGTAATTATTTATTTTAAAAAAATAAATAATAAAAAATAAAAATAAATAAATAAATAAAATAAATAAATAATAATAAAAAAATTTATTCACAAATATATATATATATATATTTTAAATGACATTGTTGGGGCTCAGGCGATTCCGTCTTTTTGGTATAACTTCCCCAGCCTTATAAAACACTCTCATAGAAAACTGAAGAAGCAGGGGTGCTTCTGATTAAAACGCTATAACAGTGGATCAGATGCAGATCACCCAGAACACTCACCTTTTTCAGCAACTCGAATCAGCTAATGAAGCAGTCACGTGATTTCAAAAAACTGGGCCTCGTTTGGCTCTTGTCACGTGATTTTCTCAGAAGCGGGCCTCCGCACAGGCTTGACTTGGACACGCCCCTTTTTGCTCGGCACAGGCCTCGGGGATTTAGTATTAGCCTAACATCACTAAGATCATCAGTCACACCAACCCTTTGCACGTCCTCCTTCACTACATCCATGAACCTTCTGTGGTCGGTGGACAAAGACCACTGAGGTGGTTTAGTTTAGTTTGCAAAGGAGGGATAGTGGATATACTGGGAAAAGTACGTTGAATATGGACCTGCCAGGCAGGAGGCAAAGATAGAGACCACAGAGCCGGTTCATGGATATAATGAAGGAGAACACTGAGACGTGTCGGTTTTTGCTTCCGGTTCGCCTGCACACCAGCGAGTGGGTTTGTGGCAACCTGGATGAAGATGGCGAGCTTAGTATGCTGTGCTCCGCCACTGCCACGGCACTTCCAGGGGCCACTGCCACGGCACTTCCAGAGGTCACTGCCCCCTGCCTCGTCTAACAAACCCCCTCAACCACCCTAACCCTGAAAAGGAATGTATGACAATTGATGGTGCGTGCATAAAGCTGGAATATAACTCCAGACCACTTGGGGTCACTGCAGGGCAATGGTGTTACCCAGATAGCCGCCCTCTATATTATTTTTTTTGAACGGAAAGAAAGAAAAATGGCGACGGTCAACAGAAAACGTGGGGCACAGAGTCCTGGTGACAAAAATACGAAAAAGGGAAAAATTGTCGTCCAAGGCCCAGAGGAAGTCGAAAAAGAGATAACGGTGCCAGCACCGATCTCTCAGGTCAGAGTTACGTGTTATTGTCCGCTGATCTTCGTTAGTTGCGAACCTTAGCTCACCGCAAAAACACACAGCTTTACTGTTTGAATCATTAATTGTTGCGATAACTGACAGCTCCTTGCAGCTGTAACAAACACACTGGATGGATGGTACATGTTAATGTGTTGCATCGTGTAGAGTAAGTCGTTAAATGGCAGTATTCTCAGTTTGATATCAGAACTGAGATGAACCACACTCCTTTAAATCCATCTGGATAAAGTGTACACGCTTCTGTTGTTTTCTAGGCTGTTGTCATATTTTAAAGTCAAAATGGCAAATCAGAATTTGTTTTAGTTCTGTGTTCTGAGGTGAGCTTTCTTTAACAGGGCAAATGGACCAACAAGGAGAGAGTCCTGATTTTCTCCTCCAGAGGAATCAACTTCAGAACCAGACACTTGATGCAAGACCTGAGGACCATGATGCCTCATGCAAAGGCAGGTTAGTGCCATGTAGCATTCCTCACACAGACACCCACAATAACATGCACTGCATTCTTGCCTTTAAATCTATGCTTATCTTGTGTCTAGATACAAAAATGGACAGAAAGGATAAGTTGTTTGTCATAAATGAGGTGAGTCTTGTTTAAATTCTTGGTGTAATCTCGTACAAAATGTGTAAAGAGTAGAAGAGAATAAAGTCATTTGTTTTGCAGGTGTGTGAAATCAAGAACTGCAACAAATGCCTCTATTTTGAGGCTAAGAAGAAGCAGGATCTATATATGTGGTGAGAATTTCATTGTTACATCTTGTGTACATTAAAGCTTGCTGGAGAGTGGATCTGATCTAAGGTCAATGACTCTCTTTGTCTTGTAGGATTTCAAACAGCCCCCATGGACCTTCTGCAAAATTTCTAGTCCAGAACAGTAAGTGATCTGTTTCTCCAGTACAGTCCTGAACTGCAGCAGTCACCTGTTATACTTTGGGGAAAATAATTTTATTGCCCCCTCCCTCGACAGTTCATACACTGGCCGAACTCAAACTGACGGGAAACTGCCTCAAAGGATCCAGACCGCTGCTCTCATTTGATCCTGTGAGTAGAACTGATCATAAAGCCATTGAGGAATAGCAGACGCTACTAGTCTCATCATCACTACACCACATATGCACGGTTTAGTGCATTCAAGGAAACATTAAAAAAATGCATACATAATTCTCAGTCTGTTGTTTTTCCCTTTGTTGTAAAGAATGAGTTTAACCCTCCGGAGTGGACGGACGTGCTGGCATGTCTAAACGATATCATCAATTTAAGTCAAAAGTGCGGACTTCATAAGTTGAAAGAAAAAAAAAAAGCTAGTTACACGTGTTTCTGGTTTTCACAGTTAAAAAGAAATGAATTTGTTTGATTTTAGGTCCAATGTGTTAATACAGTATGCCAAAATGAAAACAATTAACTGCACAGTCACACACGTGAGCTTGTGCTGGAAAAAATGATACCAAACGAGGCAAGGTAAACGGTGAAATATAAAGTATCAAAAGTAGCCGAAAACGGCAGATTATACCGGAGACCCCAGAAGGTTAAGTTGAATGTAAGAAAAAATATGGAGCTCAAGTTTATCTTCTTGCTCTTTGTTTTTCTTCCACAGAAATTCGACAAGGAGCCTCACTACGCTTTACTCAAAGAGCTCTTCATCCAGGTGTGTTTCCAAGATGTGACCTCAGATAGCATGAACGTAAACGCTGTCCAATATCAGATGAGAGTACTACATATCAAGTCTTGACCTTAAAGAACAATGTTTACCTTGGAAAGCTGAACTATTTTGTATTTTCAAATTAATCTCATTAAGTTTTCCTGTTGTAGACATTTTCCACTCCACGCTACCATCCTAAGAGTCAGCCTTTTGTGGACCACGTCTTCACGTTCACCATCGCGGACAACAGGATATGGTTTCGAAACTACCAGGTAATATTCCACCACGCTTCATAATTTTTATTTGAATTTCATACCTGGCTTGTGAGGATCCTGAAGTTAAATATTTGCTTATTTTCCATTCTGTCTGTGTTCAGATCATTGAGGAAGATGCCTCTCTAGTGGAGATCGGGCCTCGCTTTGTTCTTAATCTCATGAAGATCTTTCAGGGGAGCTTTGGGGGACCTACGCTCTACGAAAACCCAGACTTCCGTTCTCCTAACATGGTAAAAATCCACTGCGTGATAGTTTAAGTTACAGTTAATGTGCCTAAAATATTAACATTGTTCATTAAACGTTCCTCTTTACACTCCCGCAGCACCGGAGAGAGATGCGACTGGCGGCGGCAGCCAAAGTGCGAGAGAAGCAGATGGTGAAGGAGATGCAGAAAATGAAGAAGACGTCTGTGAAAGAGGATTTGGACAAGGACGTTACAGCGGATGTCTTCCTGACACCGGCTGAGGAGAAGCCTGTTGACATTCAGACGGAAGTGCCTGAACCAAAAGTGGTGAAGAAGAAGAAACAAAAACCTTTCAAGCGACAAAGGATGCAGATGGCACGCAGGTAACTGGATGGACTGTGTTAAGCTGAGCAAATACTGCTGCCACAAATCATTAAAAAAATATTTTTGTTACACATTTCATTAAAAAAAAAGCTTGTTTATTGAGTGTGATTAAAGTAATTTTTGATGTCATGGAAATAAAACAGTTCAAACTTGCTTTCTGTATCCTGTGACATATACTCCAGAAAAGGTTGTTATAATAGTGTCTACATAGACACACAACACAAAGGGACAGTCTTAGTGTGTCCACAAGTCACGCCTATTGACAGTAGATACACTGCATGTTTGTTTTACATCAGTAAACTGGTCGAACGTGTCTAATTTTAAAGACTTTAAACCATCTGGAAGCTCTCAGAGGATGTAATGTTCACACATTGAGAGACTTTCGACTGGAAACAGCTGGATTGCCAGAGTTGGAAACACTACAATAGATGAACAGTCGTTTTCCATATCCAGGATAATGAAATTCAAGACTTGACAGTTTATGATGTGTGATGTAGCCACAAATGAGTACATCAGAACATTAGATAGGTGGCAGTATCTCTCCACAAGCACAACAGCAATGTTCCTCTCAAATATCCCGGCACAGTGCCCATTACAAGTCCAGCATTTTTTTTTTTCCCTACCTGCCTCCTCTGGCAAACTGAACTCTGGTGTAGTTAAGGTGCTTATTACAAGTCAAATTTAACGGGCTGTTCTCAGTCTCCTTCCACTTCCTCGTCTGGACAACAGTAATATTCTACGAAGCAGATCTGTCCATCGTCGTTCCTGACCAGGTACTGCAGCGAGAGGAAGCCTCTGTTGTCTGTCCTGACGGAGACTTTACAAGACAAAGCCAAGGCTTTGGTGGACGGTTTCAGGAGGGACATCTTGTATCTGCACACAGGATGACAGAATCCACAGCTTTATTAAAACATATTACACATTGATACTGAGGTTATTCCTAAACCATTTCTCTTGCAGACATTTTAACATGATACAGTACAAAAGATAACACGTAACTGGTTCCAGGACTGCTGACTCATTAAGTGTCAGCACTTCTGGTGGCAGTTGTGAAATGTCATTATTTACCTGTGCTTTTCCTGCAGTGACAAGTCAAATATATCCTGTCAACAAGCTCTATTACAGAAGGAGTTAGTCCGCTTTTAAAGAGATGGAAAAGGGCCAAAAAGTCACCAGTGAAATTATTCAAATCCTACACACAAGTGCTGCAACTTCTTGCAGCCAATTTGACCTCTAGTGAGAAGCCATGCTGACAATTACTGTCTGCACACTGCCTAGAGAAAGGGCTAGTCAGACATATATGTAAAATACAGGTAAGGTGAAACCATGGGTTTAACTAGTCAAGAGCCTACTTCAGTGAAGTATTTCCAGTCATTCAGACAGAGCCCAATTTTTTGTCAAGATTGCTAATTGTGTGGATATCTATCAAAGTTCACACTCAAATTAAGAACATTGTCCCTCATTTACTAACTACTACTGTACTGTGTGTATGCACAAATCTATGTGTAAATCACACGTACAAACATTTCAGACACAAATCAGTGATTTATCGGTATTTTAATTTTTCATACCTGAATTTGTTCATACTACATGAACAAGTTTATTTATCTGCCTCATAGCCGTGTGTGGACATAAACTTAAAGGGGATCGAGACTAAATCAAGCACAGACAGTCATCCCAAGATAAATATCATCAGTAGATGTAGGGAAGTAAATAGCATAGATTTTCTGCTAAGTCATTCGCTGCTGTGTTTCCTGTTCTACAGTACTAGTTGACCTCTGGGTAGTTTGCTTTCTCTACAGTCTAAATAATACGCACTTGTGTTTGTAGTGCTGTGCTGACCTGTTTGTTTGTGTCTTGACGCACTTAAACAGCTCCATCATATCCGAGTCTTTGGAGTAATCATAATGAGCATTTCCAGCGTTCCCAAATGTAGACAACCTTAAGAAAACAACAAATCAAAGATTACTGTAAATGTAATGTAGTATCACCTTCAATAAGCTCAGTGCGACCCAGCAAAAAGCATGCTTTACCTTTAAAAGGTTTACGGCTTAATTTCCACACACATGATTTATGCCTAATCCTAAACTAAATACTTTTCCCAGTGGATAGCTTCATTGACTTTTATTTTAGTTTGAGTTTATATTTTAGCAATATAATCATCAGCCAGCATGATGCTATAGAGGAAATAGAGTAAGCACAGCACACCTGAAGTAAGGTTGGTTTGGGGACATGGTGATCTGTAGCACTTCACTAGTCATGTCCAGCTCAGAGAAGGCTTCCTTCAGACTCTCTGATTGCAGGATCACCTATAAAAAGAACCAGGGGTGCATGAGGTGTACTCAAGTTGTGTTTCCTGTTTTCCCAACACCTGCAGATACTCTTATTCCTACTGGAGCTGTAAAGCATCCAACAGAGAAGATGTAAATTTGTCAACACAGAACTTGTGAACAGATGTGTTCATATTGGCTCATTGTTTGCCCTTTTTTTTTAACATTAGTTTTAATAACCAAAAACACTGAAATAAACCTTGTTTGTGACGTTAGTGCTGCAGAACTCAAAGTCAATCGGTTCTTCTGGTTCTTGTGTGTTAATCTTGCACACAGTCACTACACCACCCTCCTCCAGGAACAACGTCAGAGGGTATCCATACCCCCTGTAGCACATCCGCAAGGCTGTTGATATACCTGTGACATCACATGAAGGAGATAACAAGTACATTCAGTCACATCTCAGGTGGGTAATAATATAATCACTGCTTCAGGTCTCCTTCATTTTGTTTTTTTAACCTGGTGTTGTGGTTCCACCAAAGATATTGAGGCAGTCAAGAAGAACAGTGAGATTGATCTGAAGAGCCACTAGATCTTCTCTTATGGTAAACTCTTGGAATATCTCAGCCTGGGAGAAATGAGTACAACTCCATTAAGGTATCAATATTATAGGGTTTAACATAATTTTACCACGCATCTGTTCATTCAAGTGTTTTACACAAGCTTGTTCATCGACAAAAGCACAAGAGAAACTCACCTGGATGAAGGCATTGGCCTGCAGACATTTGGAGTCCTCCACAGTGACCTTTAGGCCATTGGGTGTAGCCGTGAAGATGGCATGGTCTTTGAAAGCGATTGCTTTCAGGATGTTGGAGAGATTGCGGGCATTGTCCAAACTCGCCACTAAAACATACTGTTCGTCATCACCCTGAGACTGCGTGGAGAGAGGCATTGTGGCTCTGAAATAAGAGCGCCCAGATTCCTGCTGCCAGGTCCTTGAAAGTGGAAAAACATCAAGTTAGCCGACCTTATCACAGCACAGGTGCATGAAGTTAAAACCTTCCTAAAGGAAGCATCTGTTTCATTGCAACTCGGACATGATGTTGATACATCGAAATGGTTTATGTAGACTCCACAACACGCACAGACCTGTCACTTTGCTTTTACTGAGGTACTAACTAAGCTAGGCTTGTTTTTTTTCACTGTAGTTTAAAACGACGTAAAACTCTAATTACAGCTAATTCCATTTCGAAATTTTCCATCTAGCCCACTCCGTACATTAAACTTTAAAAAATTAGTTTAAAAAACTGCAATTACCTGTTTGTCTCTTATAGAGCTGTTATGAAGCGACTCATGAGAGTGTTTTTGAGGAAAGGCGCCCCGGTGCCGAACAACTTCCGTTTGTCTCTCTTCTTCTACGGAAGCTGGATTTGCTTACGCCACCTTCCAGAGATTTCGCCATAAAACGCACAACACCGGCGGTGCCTGACAACACCGTTTGTGATTGAAATCGGTGAGACTTTACTCTGTTTTCCTCAGGTGGCAGGACAAATGTTTTTATTTTTTTTATTGTGCTTAAATGTTGGTGACATTTTTTCATAAATTCTTCGTTAGGCTGTGATAGGAAGCTAGCGTTAGCTCGCTGTCTGATGGTAGCTTGGAGATAAATAATCTCTAAGTGATAGACGATCAACAACTGACAGCACAAAAATCCCTCCGGGCACAGCCCGAGGGAAAATGATGAACAGATGGAAATGTGTTAGTCATGTGAAAGAAAGCTTTCTTCTACCATTAACTAAGGTAGCTCAGGTTAGCTTTGTAAACATGAGTGTGGCTAACAGGTCGCTTAGTATGGAAGACCGAAAGTACCAGAATAAACATGCGTCTCAGTATAATAATTTACAAACGAATACACGAAAAAGGTAAGTGAATGTAGGCATTAATTAAATGATAAAATATGCCATAAAGGTGTATTTATCAAGGAGAATTTATTTACATTTAAATTTGCGTATTTCTATTTCCTTTAGCTTTTTTGAGCAATTTATGTATTTTCTTGAATTTTTCCTTTTTTTAAAAAAATTAATTTTTCTTTTCTTTTTTAAAATTTTGCATCATATTCCCAGATAAATTACTGCACAGGAGCCATTCAGCAATGACTTCACAATCAACCATAAACTTAGCGTGAATCCTTACAACTTATGAATCTTTGCAACATTTTCTTTTCTGCAGATTTTTAATTTTTGGGCAGCCTGTCTAAGCTACAGAAATGGTGTGCATTCCCTGCATTGTGATTCCTGTCCTGTTGTGGGTCTACAAGAGGTTCCTGGAGCCTTATCTCTATCCCTTCATTTCACCAATTATTAATATATTCTGGACCAAAAAGGCAGTGCAGGAGACCAGCACTAATGATCAAAAAGTCAGTGAAAAGAGTAATGGGACTTACAAGGTAAGTTAATGGAAAATGTATGACATTGTAATGATGTTTTAATAAAGAAATGTCATATTAATTATGGCCATATTGCCTGGCTCAAATACACTGAGCAAATGGCCACTGTACTTTTTCATATTTGACATAAAAATATCATGGTTGTCTGTTTGCAACTTTTTGATGTACATTTTCTGACTCATGTTTTCTCAGACTGAAAGCAATGGTGAGGCCACTGCTAATGGATCTACTATAGCAGCAGATAAGAAGATGGACTGACACCTCTAAATACATTTTATGCTTCAAAAACAATGTAAATATTTAATATAGAGAAACTATAAATTAACTTATAAGTAATCTTACAATGGAATGGATTTTATAACCTTCCAATAGTGGTTGGAAGTTTTTTCTTCTATATTGCTGATATATTTTCTCTGTTAATTGATACATCTGTTTATTGTATTGAATGAGAGTTTTTTTTAAAAGTTTAAATAACGAATAAAACAGTCTTAAATAAAAAGGTCTCTTTAATGCTCCCATTGCTTATTCTGCCATTTTGAATGTTGTGCTCACTTCATACTTGAGTTATTCAGGAAGTTGTTTATATAAAAATAAATGTGAAATAATATTAGCAAATAGACAAGACAGTAGGTATAAATTAGTAATTTAGACCTGACATTTATGTTCATCTCCTGTGGAGAAATAACTGAAGGCTCAGCCACAGTATTGCATGTTCTTATAGAGTGCAAGAATTACTCCAAACATGGATGCAGCTGGAAAACTGCCTTTAGTCTTCACAACTTGGTCATTGTAAGGAAATTGATTAAATAGCTTTGCACTATAGGTATATACACCACACTGATCAGCCACAACATTGAAACCATTGGCAAGTAAAATGAGTGCTTTTCTCAACTTTCTACAGTGTCTGCATATGTTCTGATGTGAAACCTTGCTTCTTATTCATTCACACTCCCTATGGCAGGGAGACCAGTGGTCTGATTTCCAAGATCCATTTGGTGTTGGACACTTCAGGACACCCAGGAGCTCTCATTTCCAGGCTCCAACAGGTGAGAGGTAATTTCACAAGATTAAGCAGGCGGTCCTAATTTACTATGTTTCTATAATAAGCAACATCTGTCTGTGTGTTTGTCTCTTTGTCTGCAAACTCCTACTATACTATCGAGGTTGAACAGCCAAACCTGGCTCATGGGTAAATCTTAGGCTCCTGAAGGTTCTTGTCTATGTCAGATATAATGGTGTTGTATTGCCTGGCAAACGCGTAGTAATGGGCTGAAATAACCTGTTGATGAAAATGTGTTTCTGTTTTAATTTCACGGTAATTACTGCACATCTTTAATTTTAATTACACATGCCTAGAAACCAACTAACAACGGGCTAAAATGAACCTTTTTTTTTTGCATATAAACAACCTTTTTTCTTTCAAATTGATTATGTTTTCATACAACGCTAACAAACCAAGCAATACTGTAGCATAGGCACATACTAGTTACTAAAAACATGACTAAAAATTTCATAAGGAGGAGGAGCAACAAAAAAGTAGATAGCAGCAGTTCGAACCTATGGTTCTTGGAACTTCCAGCCGGCGGAATACACGAAGAAGACGTAGTAAACGCCCACGTGTCGTCATTACGCACGGGGTGGCGACGTGGAAAACATGGAGGACAGGAGTCTGTAGAGTAAACTTAACTGTCTGAAATACAAAGCAATTTCAGGCCTTTTCCTTTGTAAGTCACACTTAATAAATAAATCGGACAAAAGTTCAGATAATTTTAAAAGGCAGCAGTCGCACCTGAACGGTCCTGGGAGGCAGGAGAGTCGCGGAAACTGCGAGAAGCGTTTATGACAGGTAAGCCGAGCGGTCAGCTGGCTGCTTTCTGTATATATCCGTTATTACCCATCGGCTAAACCAAAGCACTCCTAAATCAGAAATTAACCCAGCGCTTATTTCATTCTCACGTGGGACTTTCAGTTTGTCTTGTTTACTGTGTGTCAGGCTATTTACTGCGCTCGAAATCAGTGTGACCAAGCTAACGTCGTGCACGTTGGTTAAAAAAGCAGATTCATATAAAAAGCATTATATAGTATGTTGGACGTGACAACAAAAATTTGCTCTTGCAAGAGAAGCATACACTGTGTTTTATGGTTTAGCACGGCTATAAATATTGCACATATTGTGTGCCACTTATGCTGACTACACCTGTATGTCTACACCTATATGTCTAAGGCGTGTCATTGCAAGAAAAACAATACGCATGTCCTGGTTCAGTGTGTGTTGTCCTGGTTCAGTGTGTGTTGTCCTGCTGGGAACTTTGGCTTTCATGAACGAGTGTGTTTGAGTTGGTGAGATCTGTTTTATGCAGTTTCTGTAATGCAAGAACAGGGAGAACCGGGAGCATTTATAATAATTTATAATCAACCTTTTTATTCATCCTTTCATTCATTTAAGGCCTTAAAGCCCAAAGAGAGAAGGGTGCCCTCTGTCCACTCCTACTTGGAGCAGGAGATGGATAAATGTCCTGGCTTACATTAACATTAATGAACTTGTTAATTATATTCATAGCCTCCTTGTTAACTGTCTGTGGCCCCAAAGATTAAGGCATTTCCTTTGCCCCAGGTTTTGGCGTATGCCTGGTGAAGAAGCAGTGAAGAACAGTGAGTCTGGCTGAGTGGAGCCAGCAAAGATGGGAGCCAACACCAGCCATGTCAGTGACCTGTCCGATAACCCCAGCCTCAAGGCCCTGGTGGGCACAGAGTCCATATCGGAGAATGACCCTTTCTGGAACCAGCTCATCTCCTTCACCTTCATCAGTCCCACCAACAGGTAACTGAACACTGTGTTCATTGTGTGTCTGTAGATTTAGGGTCCAGTTGAACTTCAATACACTGGCCAGTCATGACATTAAAACTACTCACAAGTCAAGTGAATAAAACCTATAATCTTACAGTCAATGCAGTGCCCTCCTTTGTCTCCTGGCATTTATGTGGATGTTACTTTAACAAGACCACCCACCAAAACGTTGTTGCAAATAAAGCATACCCATCCATGCCATCTACAATCCCCAATGGTATCCTACCCCAGTTCATTAATCCCATCAGACATATATGGGATCTTCTATAACAAGCCCAATAAACCATTAAGCCACCCCTTGCAACACAAAGGGTCTACTGGCAACAGACTGATGTTAGACACCACAGGGCACCCAATGTCTTTAGCAGTGTAAGGGGGATGGGGGTGTCTACATAACTTTCAGTTTACAGTGGTTTAATTATTTCAGTTACTTAGTTTTAGTTAAGTTAAATAATTGCGGTAGTGAGTTCAAAGCACACGAAGAAGCTTGAAGTGGTGAAGGATTACCACCAAGTTGAAGGTCCTTTTATGGTAATAAAACAAACTTTTGTGGAGCTTTAATACATAATGTAATACTTCATGCATCAAAACAGACAAAAAAAGAAGCAAATCAGGAAAGCAAATGAATTGGAGGCAACATTCATATTAACATAAGTGAATTTTCCTGCTTTTAGATGCATTGATGAAATATATGTTTTGACAAATAGTATTCCTGGAGTGATAACAAATTCTGACTCTTCAAACAAATTGTTGAAAATTTCTTCAAGCATCTACTCAAAAGTTATTGTATACTGCACCACAAGGGCACACAGCCAGTCCTTTAAGTGTTACACCCAGGGTTTAAGATTAAACTGTAAACTTTACAGTAAAGTAACCCAAGCAATGATCCAACAGGGTTGCTGTTCTGCTTGGCTGAGAGCACACCAGTTAACCGTTAACATTTAGTTCCTTTGTAAATAGCACTGAGAAGGAAAAACACCCCGCTTTCACTTGACTCGTGACTGATATTACATATTAATCTAGTCCTGTTGCACTGTGTCTGTGTTCATACCACATAAATATAGCTACAGTATTTACTAAATAACAGAGACAGATGGCACATGCCACATTATAATTCATACTCAGTGTTTGTCCTATTGTTTAGCGTTAGTCTAAAATAAAAATAAGAATTACCGTCCTGTGTATTAAAGCAAAAAGTTAAGCCCCATCAAAGTATAAAGTGGTTTGGTACTGTCAGTGGGTCGGTCATGAGTAGTTGCCCATTTTAACATCGAGGTTTCTGGTTGATGTGTCAGTGGTAGGTTCTTCCTGTGTGTATGCCTCTTTACCCTCTCATTGCTGCTTGATAAGATGATCACATCCAAATGTAGCTTAAAAAAAATACAAACAAAAACATGATTAATTTTACTATATGTTTTCAGTATCCACATGCAGGCTGCTTTGTTTTATTCTGTAACAGAACAAAAAGTGTCATCTTGTTACTGGACCAAACTACTGAATGGTAATCTGTGATAACTAGCGCATTTGCATACACGGTTGGTGCTCTTGTAGTGTTTTGTCCGCAACAGAAGGACAGACAGACATTTCTCTAGAAATTAAGAAACCTTGTGTTCACCCTTTAATGATGGAATTTGCACAGCTTGAACCCATTCAGACCATTTAGCACTTGCAGGTGCAGAAAGTGTAACATGTTGCTTTTTCTAATCATTTGTCTACATATGTAGCAATGCATTTCACCTAGCATTTTACACCTGTCATGCTTGTCCAGTATTGCAACAGTCAGTCCGGCTGTACCCAATGGCTTTACTTCTGTTATTTGATCAGAGTGCCTTGTTGTGTAAGACACTTTTATCCTTTAAACAAGAAGGGTATGTTTTAAATTATTTGAGAAGCATGCAGCCATGATGCTTTCAAATGAATATTTTGACAATTTGTGGAAATGCACCTCTTTGCAATATTTCCTCTCATTCTGAGAGTTGGATGACTGTGAATGCCACTGTCTTGATGCCATGGTAAATAAGTAGTTGAAGCTGGCAGCTAGCTATATTGGCATAGCAACAGGACACAGAGCAAGTTAGCATTAGGTTTAGGTCAGGGTAAGGTTTTGGCACTGTGATGGTGACATTTAGTGGTAATAAGCCTAGTACAGTACCACACATATTCAGGTTCTCACCAATTCTGAAGCAGTTCAGATGAACTGTTGTCAATACAGGAGACGAACCAAAGGCTGGACAGAGATTTCTCAAAGATGGATCAGGCATTAGTGGATCATTTTACCTGATGTATGGTTTGGAGACCAACAAAAAGACCGGAGGCTGAGCTGGAGGTGCAGAGTTGAAGATGCTAAGATTTTCATTGGGAGTGACCAAGATGGACAGGATTAGAAATTAGTATATCAGAGGGACGACTCAGGTTGAGTGTTTTGGAGACAAGAGCTAGAGAGGCAAAGCTGAGATGGTTTGGACATGTGCAGAGGAGGGATAGTAGATATATTCGGCAACGTATATTGAATATGAAGCTGCCAGGCAGGAGGAAAAGAGGGAGCCCTCAGAGGAGGTTCATGGGTGTAGTGAAGGAGGACATGCAGAGGGTTGGTGTGACAGAAGCGGACGCTAGGGACAGGGTGAAACGGTGGCACATAGTCATCGGTGGAGACCCCTAATGGGAGCAGCTGAAAGGAGAAAAAGAAGAGCCACTAATGCCTTCAACTGAATCGTGCTTTATATCCTTGCATATTGTATGTATTGTTCAGATTTCTGTGTGCATTTGTTTGAATTTGTTTTTAGTCCCTGTTGTCCTATGAAAATTTGGAAATGCATAATTTAATTCTACTTTTAGATAATATAATAATTCAAATAACCAACTATTTGAATGCAATTGTGTTGATATCCTTTCAGCTTCCAGCAGAGGGAAGATGGCACAAGCAGTCCATTTTGACCTTACTTGTTCTGCTTTCTGTTTTTTTTGTTTTTGTTTGTTTGTTTGTCTCATAGTGGAGAATCTAAGTTTATGGAAGAAGCTGTCATACCGCTGGCCAAGATCTTCAGTATGTTAACTATTATATATAAACATTCCTTTTGGGTATTTTTTTTTTTTATGAATAAATACACCTGACAAGTAGTTCCTGATTTCTATAGAGTTTGAATTTTAATTATAACATTTAAATTATTGTATGCCAAATCATCATATTATGAGGTTTCTGTAGTTTATGAAATGCTGTTAATAAAGTTCTCTCCCATCCCCCCCCCCCCCAAGTTGAAAACAATCCTAGAACAGGGAACTTTGGCGCTCTCGTGAGAATTTTCCTGGGAAGAACCAAAGAGCTGAAAATCTCTACAGAATGCCAAGAGTGAGTATGAGAACCTCAGAGGGGAGAAAGAGCTGAACGTCAGTGATAGATTCAGTGCAGGCCGCTTATTGTTTGAGAGAGAGAAGCACTGAAGTAGTTGCAGTTTCCCATGAGAAAAATGCAGAGGTATAACTATCAACATACGCATGTGGCAGTATTAGGCACTCACTGCCAAGCTCTGTTTCCACAGAGACTGACTCTGCCCAAGTCACCAAATGTTTTCTGTGTTGAACAGCGTTAGATGTTACAGTTATTGCTCTTCTATTTTTTTCTTTTTTTTCTAGGTCCGTCCCACAAATCCACGTTTTTGTGTGTGCAAATAGTTAATTGTTTGAACTGACATACACCCCAGTGTTGGTCTTTAGTGGCTGTGAAAGCTGGCTTGCAATGGGCGGTTCAAGGCATTTATTTTCTTTCGCATTTGTTTTCTCAAACTTATACATTGTTAATAACTAGTTACTTGAAACTGAGTAATTAAATGCAGAATGCATTAGTTACTAAGGAAAAATATGCCCTTGAGTGTATTCCTTTCAAGAGTTTAACAAAGGGAAAAAGAAATTACTTTAAATACTTTAATTGAAATTTTACCAGATGTTTTAGAATCGCCCTAAAAGTGGCTCTGCAGTCCACGTATGTTAAAGTAGTGCTGGGTATAATCTTACAGAAGCCACACCAAGCTGCACAGAGCGGTTGAGGAAAGCAGGAAGTCAGACAAAGCAACAGCCAAAATATCCATTTTCATAATAAAAGACCTCCTGGCGACTAAATGCTTTACTTCTGAAATGCTTAGTGTGCTTGAAGCTATACAAAAGACAAAACTGAATCAGAGATGCAACCTCGTAGACATTCCTGGGATAAGAGCAAATGGAGCAACTCTTGGATCACGGGTTCTCAAAGTTTTTATGCCAACTTAGAGCGCTAATATATCACTTTTACTTGAAGTGGATGAATGTAACATTCTGCCGTACATACTTTTACTGTTACTGTGGGCTGCACAAAAATATGCCACTGGCTCACAATCAGTCCTCTTGAGAACCCTGATTTTATTTGAATAGCTTTAAGCTTTGAATAAATTTAAAAAAAAAAATGCAAGTAGTAATCTTTTAAACACCCAGAACGATGCCCATGAGATACCTTTGTTTTGTTTTTCGTTCTGCAGTCAGCTGTTTATCTGGCAGGCCCACAATGCACTGTTCATGATTCGCTGCCTGCTCAAGGTCTTCATCAGGGAAATGAGTGAGGAAGAGCTGCACCAACAGTTCTCCTACCAGGAGAGGGCACCAGGATCCTGTGGAGGTGAGCTTCGTCACCTTTTCCCAGGCAGATCAGAATAGGGCCACAGAGTAAACAATAAAATCAGCTCGCTACTGATTCTAAGTGAGCACCTTTTATCAGTAATGCATGTTGACAAATTTTTCAACATTTTGACACTTGAGTGCACCTTACACAAAACTTCACATCATCTGTTTGGAAGTCTTTAGCATTCTTTAATTTTTTTTTTATTCCAAGTGAGTTCTTACAACAGAGTAACAGAGGTTATGGCCTAGTTTTATGTGTCTTATATAATAATGCTATCAAATGTAAAAGACTTCTTTTTATAGCTAAAGAGATATTATGAATTGGCTTAAATTGAATGAAGTTGAATTAATTAGTCATTGTAAAATGGTTTATCCATCCATCAGCTTCTTGCTGCTTATCTGAGCTCAGGTCACACTAATATAATTAATTATGTCATTAGGAATTATCTTCCTAAAATGCTGGAAAATATGATTTAATATTAAACAATTATAATTCATGGTGTTCTCCTGGTTTTTCCATTACTTTTCATCCTTTTGCAATTATAATCATGACGGAAGTATGAAATGCATCCTGTGTGATGTCACAAATTCTTATTAAATTATTCCTGACTAAGTCATTTCCTCTGTTCGATGAGCATGAAAATATGGAGAGACATGTGGGAACTAATGATTGGATTAGTGACTGATTAGAAGAGCAAAGATGCGATGATCAGCCTGGTACTGTCCTATAAACTGTATGTCTGATTATAATAACTGTATTGACCCCTTGTGGAGAAACAGGGAGCGAAGACCTTCTTGAGGAGCTGTTGTCCAGCCTTGTTCACCTGATCGTTGAAGTGCCCCTGCTGTAAGTGTCTCCCTTCTTTGTGTGAGGAAAAGGTTGAATTAAACACTCTGCTGTCTCCCATACCCTAAAAAGGTCAGGCATGTAAGAGCTATTCTGATGCACTAAAAAAAAAAAGAAAAAAAGGATGTTTTTCATCATAGCTGTTTGAAAACATCGCGTGACTAATTTGACTTGTAATAGTCCACGATCACTTGTTTGACGTGTATCATAGTAATCATATAAAAATGTCAGCTTTGTTCTGCATCTCTGCCTGTCTTTTAGTTTGTTTTTACTGATGTGATTTTTTTTTTCTGTTTACATGAGTGTCATGTTAGTGACTGAGTAGCTAATGAAAAGCAGTTTGTGTGTGCAGCTCTGTTTGCGTGCTGTACTTGTTTATTCTTATATTGATTAACTAACCAAGAGAAGATGAAATCCATTAAGGGACACACCAGACTGATATGCTGAAACTCTGACGCTGGCTACACAGTGCTCTCGAAGAGCTGAAATGGGAGAGAAGGTGTTGGTTGTTTTTAAGGAAAGAGAAAAGGATTGGAGTGAAAGTTTAGGACCACCGCTGGGTGATGTGAAAACAAATATCCTCTGCATTTACTTATCAGTAAGTGAATTGTTTTTTTAAAAAAAACAAACAAACAAGTATACAAAATATGTTCATAAAAAAATCTCCACGAGCTTTTCAAAAGAAAAACAAAACTTGAGTGACATTTCCCTGTCACGGCATCTTCCACTGTTTCTGTGTGTGTCATTCTGGACACCTTCCTCTCACTGTCTGCTACTTTATCTCTGTACCTCTTCCTCTTTCACTCCCCTTTTCTTCTTCTGTTGTCTCCAGACATCAAACTGTGGCTCCTGTGTAAAAATGCATTCAACATTATTCATTGTTCCAAGGTTAAAATTGCTCTCTGTTTTTCTTCCCTTCATCACTTTGTGGCTCTTAGCCCATTTCCCCTGTACGTGCTCCTGGCTTGGATGGGAAACCCACCATTCTTTTAGTTAGCTTCCCCCAGATCCCAAGCAGAGTCCTGCACCTTTTGTGGCTTTGTCTCACAAGTACGATAGTACTGGCTCAAAAGGTTTTAGTTAGAGTGCAGCGTGCGTTAACACACAAACACATACTGGACTCAAAAGGCAATACTTTGACCTGACTGGGTCTTTATCATGTAAAATGTATTTATTATATGCAGATAAAATTTAATAAGTGACCTGCCTGGGGTGCTCCCTCTCCTCTCACCCAGTAACATTTGGGAATAGGCTCCAGTCACCCTCAATAGGCGGCTAAGAAAACTCTCTGGATATAAATTAAATGTGATTTTTCTCAGACATTGATAATATTTCAGTTGAAATATGAATGCAAACCTCACAACACTGCATACAATCATATATTAAAAATTTTACGTATTAAATTTATCTTAAATTTGATTTCAGTTAATCGCATGATAAATCCACAATGACAAATCAAAAACCAAGTTTTTCTTTCTTCAACAGGGACAGTGCATGTTGATGGATATCAATATGAGACAAGATGTAAATGTGCCAGATCTGAATAAAACTGGTCATTTACATTTATAGTGTCTAGACAGATCACATAAAACTTTAACAATGAGCAAAAAAACCTATACAGATATACCCATACAATACATAACACGTCATACAAAAATGAGTTAAAGTGGTCACAGACCTGGTTTGGGTTATGTCGGTAAGCTATTCCAATATTTAGTTCCCTTTACAGATGGCACATTTTGTCCAAGTGCGGTGCGCCTACGAGTCTTGGAATTCTTTGTAATTTATTAAAAACAAAACAGAGAAAAGTTCCATATACTGTACGTAAATATTCAATCCCTTCACCGTTTTTAAAGCTGTTTTGGCAGCAATGATAGCCGCAAGTCTTCTTGGAAAAAATCTGGCAAACAAAGAATAAACAGTATACCTGAAGACTGAGTTGAGATGTAAATATATCATTTTGTAATTCGGCTAGTGATGTTGGAAACCTCTAGTGTACAAAGAATTGGCTTTTTAGCAACATAGAAGATGCCTGTCTCTATAAATAAATTTCCATATTTATTTAGAAAGTCTGGATTTTTCAGTACAAAAGAACAAACTGTTACTCCAAGAGAAAAAATTTTTGTTTTTTTTTTTATGTCTGAATAGAATCACGAAGGCGTGTATTGTGGAAAAACCACTCCGATATGTAGTGCTGCCACCTTCAGCTAATGAATTTCAGTGCTTTGTCGTCCTTTCGTGAAGTGATGTTCACAACAGTGCAGCTGAGAGAGAGCATGTGAATCGATTCTTTTGGAAGTCTTGCAGAGCATGCATGAAACAGAGATGAATATTATTTTATGCGGATGTTTAGCTATAAAATTGTGTTATCATTTATTCACATTAACTCTTTGTGTTACGTTGTTTTCTTTAGTGACATCACCTATAGCATCCTGTTTGAGGCAGTGACCACGCTGCTGGTTTTCTTCTCCTATCAGCTCTTCCACAAAGACATCCTCCGAGATGGATTAATCTACCAGCACATCTTGAAGGGACGATGGTGAGAAAACACACTCGCTTTTGTTTTCTTTTCTTTCTTTTTTTTTGATGTGGTCCCTCATTATTTTCTTTCTTTTTTTTCTCTCTTTTTTTTTTTATCCTCTTCAGTCAAATAATCCACTCAAATACAACCTCTCTGTGTGCTTTAAGAGAATCTCTTGTTCACAGTAATGTCTTTTGTGTGCTATTCAACTGATACTAAAAGAAGAATAAAAAAACAGAATAGATTCAGCCACTTAGGACGAACATTAGCAAGTTTTTAATAATAAATGTTAATGTAAGCCTGTACTTGGAAATTGATTTCTTGAATATTATTTGATTTAGTTAACTGCTGCACCAAATGTGTTTTGTATGAGTTTAATAGTTGCAGTTTAGAACAGAACAACAAAAGGGGGCACTTTGGCTCAGTTGATTGAGGTGGTGAAAGGTTTTCAAGTGGCAAAACAACTTTGAAGGGTATTTAATACGATTTAGGCTTTCAAGAAAGTAAGACACAAACAGTGATGTTAGATATTATCTTCAAGAAATTACAGCTTGTGCGGTATAGAGAGAGAAATGACTAAGATTGATGCCCAACATAGACACACGTATACTGAGAGCAGGATGTTAGTCGCGACTGCAGACACACACTTTTATGTACATGTCTGTGGTTTAGATTCTGTTGCACTATGAAGAAGATGGCATAATACCGGTCATCAATGATTTTGCTACCTGGAGAAAAATACCTGACATAAGGCATTTCAGGTATGCTGATTCCAAATCTATAATCAGAATTTCTCTAGCACGTCAGGTTCTTGAGTTACACACATGTCAGTATTTAGCTAATGTATCGCCTGGCGCTTCTCACACAAATGTAGTGTGTGCTAAGATTTTCTCATTTTGAAATTAAACAGAATTTAGCAATAATTTGGGTGATTTATGGGGTGCTGAATCCAAATATGGCCATTAAAATTCAATCAACTAAAGTTTAACTGCCAATATTGAGGATCAACAATGCCAGAAATGTGCAATTTCTTATAGTCATTCATATTTGATCTGTCAATAGATAAAAACAAAGTTTTAGTGCTACATCAAGTGATGGAACGGTGTTTCTGGGGCATTGACTACTAATCTAGCCTCAAAGATAGTTTTTTGAAAGTATGAAAAAAGTGAGATATTTGGCAAATCCACCAAATACAAAAGACTACAAATGTTACAGAGAAAGCAACAATCTGTTCACCCAAGATCATTTCCAATCACTTGTGGTAGACCTGCATAGTAGCTCTTCAGCTTGAGGGACTGCTTTTTCATCATGAATAGACGTAGTTGTGTGAACCATCCCAACAACTTTGGAAACCATTCTAAACCGCATAAACTTCAGAGGTCATAACTGGCACATCTGTGGAGATCTCAAGGTAGTATCTCTTCTCCTGGGTCTTCAACTTGGGCACACAAAGTATATGTGTTTCCTGTGTCTCTGGGACAGCCGTGGTGATGCGAATCATTATGAAGTCAAGAAGTGGCTGGATCGAGTCCAACACACAGTTGGAAAACACAATGTAAAACGCCAGGCATTGGTTGATCCAAAGAAAATATACACTCCTCCCCTGCACATAAAACTTGGCCTCATCAAGGACTTTGGATCATAACTCAGATGGGTTAAAATACCTAAAGCAAAAATTTATGGCAGTCCAAAGTGATGCCAAGCTTAAAGCTGGGATCTTTGATGGACCCCAAGTCTGTGAGCTTATTAGAGACAAAGACTTTCCATCTAAGCTCAGACCTCTTGAACTAAGAGCATGTGAATCATTTGTTTAGGTGGTACAGAATTTCTTGGGCAACCACAAAGCCTCAACCTATGAAGAACTAGTTGACGACATGCTCATATCATTCAAAAGCATGGGTTGTAGAATGTCACTTAAGATTCACTTCTTTCACTCTCATCTTGACTTCTTTCCACCCAATTTGGGTGATGTGAGCGATGAGCATGGTGAAAGGTTCCATCAAGATATCTCTGAAATGGAGACCAGGTACCAGGGGTGCCATAACACAAACATGATGGGTGATTACTGCTGGTTGCTACAGCGTGAAACTTCCGTGAAGCACAAGAGCAACTGTTTGTCGCACTTTTGAACTGTTTAGGCAGACTAATTGTGCACTGTATTAGTTTGAGATTGATTTTGGTATCTGTCTTTTTTTTCACCAGTTGTATGTTCATGGTGTACTTTTC
The DNA here is from genome assembly GCA_024447675.2 of Pterophyllum scalare. Taxonomy (NCBI): domain Eukaryota; kingdom Metazoa; phylum Chordata; class Actinopteri; order Cichliformes; family Cichlidae; genus Pterophyllum; species Pterophyllum scalare. The sequence continues at coordinate 10,848 of JAMQGT020008868.1, read as the reverse complement.
TAATAAAATCATTGATGTCGAGTTTGGCGATTGGCATTTATTGGCATAATTACGTAACTGAAGATCCTGACGTGCTAGAGAAATTCTGTTTGCATATTTGGAATCAGCATATCCAAATGAGTAAAAATCAGTTGTTTTTCCTCAGGTAGCAGACAAAAAGTTTTCTTTTTTGTTGACCAGTGTAGCCAGCAACTAGAAAAGCATTTGTGATAAGGGTGACTTTGCAAAAGGAAGTTTTTGTTGTTGTTGTTGTTTCTGGAAAATAACTCACATTCTGTTCATATTCTGTTTCTAAAATTTGTGTTTCTAGTTTTTAGCAGGTGGGGAACACTTTTAAACTTAGCCATGACCAGATAAGCCCAGTGCTTTTATTTTCAGAACCTTTGCAGCTGGACTTGTGTGAAAAAAAAAAAATTGGTGTTGCAGTCTATATCAATTTTTTTTTTTAAAAGAGTGAAAAAGGTTTGCAATAAAATAAGGCTTCACTATCCTTGCCTCCTTATTTTATTGCAAACCTTTTGGTTCAGCCCTTAGGTTTGCCTAATTTTAAAGAATTTCAATAAAGCTAAGACTACAGCTGCATGTGTGTTTTGCTATTAAGGCCTAAGCTAAGCAGCGAATGTAAAAAAACCCAAAATGAAGCCAATACAACTCCAGCTGCTAATATGAGTATGAACTGATGCAAATGGGCAAATAAAGTAAAATCAAATAAAAAATCTTTCCTTTGACTTTTCAGACTGAGGCAGTGCGCCCTTTTAAAAAATTCACTTCCCTTTTCCACAGTGTGTGTTTAACCAGTCGACTGGTAAAGACCCTGCTATACAACTTCATAAGGCAAGAGAAGTGTCCTCCTTCAACCCACATTTTTGAACCAAAAGCTGAAGGTGGCTTGCTTTACGGCCTGGCGTCAGGGGTGGCAAGTACGAGCACACACATCCACACACGATAACAAAAGGAAAAGCTTTTGTGGTGCAACCTAAATGTAGATAATTATTCAGCACATCTCAGACAAACTTGCATTTACTAATCCAGTTGATACCCAATGGGGCAAAAAGGCAGACCCCACATTTATTTGTGTTTTAATTATGTTTTTATTTATCTTTACTTTACATTTGAAGCCAAAGTGTGAATATTTTAAATGTTAACCTGTGACATTTTGTAACTTTGATTAGTTTACTATTGCATTTGGTGACTGTGATGTGCCTTTCAGATGCAATCACCTGTCTTTTACTTCCAAATTGTTTGGTTTGTGAGCACCTAAAATGAAGCAGAGAAGTTCCTAGTCCCTTGGTGGCAAAGTGACATGGAGTCTCCCTTTCGCGGCTGTCTCCAAAAGTCGCCGAAGTCACAGAAAAACTCGCTAGATTTGTAGCTAGTTGCTGTACTAACGTAACCAAGATGATTTTGTTGTATGCTTTTAACTGGTAGTGTGCACTCTGTGGGTTTGAGTGTAAGAATAGGGCTGGGTTTCCCCTGCGGGTAAATGCTCTTTGCCGGTTGTTGGTGGCAGATTCCTATCAGTTAGCCATCACCATTCAAGCCAGCCTGTCTGTCTGTGGCCAGTGATCAGCTCGATGAGTTATGGTGCCCTGTCCTGTTCTGTAATCCCCTAGAGCCTGACTGTCTACAGCCGCCTCCCTTATACACACACGCAGACCAACAAAGACACAAGCTCTCTTATGCTCAGAGCACAGAAACAACACTTGTTTTCTTTCTCTGTCTCGGTGTCTCATATGCATAAAGGCATTTGGCACTGACAGAATACACAAGTGGGTGTTACTCTGAAAACAGTAAATATCAGATGATTTTCTTGAACTTTATTTCATTAGCAAACATTTGGCTTGTTAAAGAGAATTATATCAATTTCATAACTAAAGGTCAGTTTGCCCGTCATAGTTAGGAATGCTCAGCCTGTGAAAACATGTAAAATTATCATTTGAAAATAACTGATGACTAGATTTAATTTATCATCGCATTCTACTTAACCATGTAGCACAAAGCACAAATTACAGCTGAGGCGAAGAGGAATGTTATTCATTTGTAATAATGTGGCCATCTACCAAAGTACTTCACAGAAATAGATTTCATGGGCTGGGGTGGGAAGTAACAACATACAAATACTTTGTTACTGTACTTAGTAGAATCTTTGACTATCTGTACTTTACTGGAGTGTTTATTTTTCTGGCAACTTCTTACTATTACACTCTGCATTTTTACGCAAATGTGTGCTTTCTACTCCTTGCATTTTGGAAACAGGCTTGTTACTTTGTTACTTTAACTTTAAGACATTTGAAGAAAGTTATTATTTCCTGTCACTGAGTGCCTTTCCATCATTAAACCAATTTGAACCCAAATGGAGGGAATAATAAAGCATACAAGACAGTCCTATTGGTGTATCAATCATTGTGGTTTATTGCACAGGAAGAGATGAAAAGGGCAAAAGAAAAAACATATAATTTATGCATCATTTATTCTACTATACTTGGGGGTTAAAGAGAGAGGATCCAGAACGGCGTTTTTGGTTCAGATGTCCGTAAGTTGTTGTCACAGTATTTCAGCAAATAGTTAGTCAGCACTGCTAAAAGAGCGTGCGCATAAAGGGAGTAACATTCTTGAAGTGGGAGGTAATATTCAAATGCACAGCTTAACAAATATCAACAAACACAAATGGTTTCTTTGGAGTTTGTCACACAGTTTGTCTGCTAGCTAAATGTACAGTTGTTTCATTTCCCACGGAGAGAAAAGAAAGAGACATAAGTTTAGCAATGTAAGAAAGATGGGACAGGAGAGGAAAAATAGATTGTTTTTAATGGTAAGGACTGCTCACGTGTTCAATCTATGCAGATTGTGATGGTATGTTTTTTTTTTCATATTGTGAAATGTCTTGCAAATATTAATATTGTTTTATTCAAAGTCTGCATGAAAATACTGAGCAGTTTAGTGCAGAGTACAGTGGTTAGACTGTTGCAGAGAAGCTGTGGTGTTCGTGGTCAATGTTAGGTTACATCAGGGGTAGCAGACATCAATTTGAATTTAATCTGATGATGCTCGATCAGATTCATTCACTGAGTCCCACTTTTATGCCAGCTTCCCTGTTATATCAACATAAAAGCGTTCAAGCTTAGTCAATTCTTTAGAATTAGAACTTAGGTTCAAATGTTTGTAAAGGCGGACTGCATATCTAGGTGCTTGAATTTTATACACCTGTGGCAATTTGGCAATTACCTGCACTCAAAGATTACCTGGATTCAAAAAGTAAGAGGTGCAGCCCAATACTTTTGTCCCTATAGTGCATTTTTGAGTGGTTTCACTAAAAACCACAAAAGCTGAGCTTATTGTAGAAAGACCTTTTAATTTAGAGAAAAAGTCACATTAATAGAACTTTTTAACATGTTTTAAAAAAGGGCCTTCTGAGGAATTTATATGTGGAAGTTATAGGTATGTGTTTATGGAGATTTTTTTAATTGCGTTAATACCAGTACTATCCTTTTTCATCTCTTGCGTTTCCCAAACTTATGGAAGTGAAATATTAGCTGAAGCACCACAAGTGGTTTTGCATGTCTCATATTACAAATCATGACAGCATCCATACTCTTAATGGAAAAAAGCATTTCATATCTCTAAAATTCTTCCTGCTTTCAAAATGTTTTCAATTAAGTTGTTTTTAGTTAAAAACTTGAAAATGCACTTTTTACACTAAACACACACAGTTTGGCCTGGATTAGATGTTGTTTTTACTAAGAAAAACTGTTCACTGTGTCAATGGTGTAATCAGCCATGCCTAGACACTGACCAGACACTGACCATTGGCAGAGCAAAGCAGTTCTTGAGTTTCTTTGCCATTTTTATGTCGGGGGGGGGGGTATCTGTCACACACAGTGCTCTCTGTCTGAGCAAGTGTCTGCACTGGGAATTAGCACCCAGACTGGCAGATCAGGAGCCTCTCCCGTCCCCTCCCCTCCCAAATTCACCCTCAGATGAGCAATAATACATGACATATTACATTGTCATTATTACTTCACAAAAATTAAGCCAAAATGCAAAAGCAGCGTGAGGAAAAACTAAATACATCCTTACTACTTCCATGGGAATTAAAATGTTTAGTAACTGCCAGGTGCTGATAATCAGATGCACTTTATTATTAATTGCTCGTCTGCAAGTGTGAACGCCTGTGTAAAAGCAGAAGTTCTGTCAATTTGCTGGTCTGGAACATCCAGACTAAGAAGGAAAGACATCAGCAATGATCTTTGAGGAACAATTGTTGATGCCAGTCAATCTGGTAAGGGTTATAAGGTAATTTCCAAACAATTTAAAGTCCATCATTCTACAGTGAAAAAGATTATTCACAAGTGGACTTCCCAGGAGTGGACATTCCAGCAAATTCACCCCAAGGTCAGACTGTGCAAACTCAGAGGAAAAAGCGCCATCTCAGACTCTACAGTCCTCAACTGGCATGTTAAACACCATGACAGTACAATTAGAAAAAGACTTCAGGGCTGCCAGGAGAAAGCCTCTTCTCTCTAAAAAGAACAAGGCAGCACAGCTTAGGTTTGCAGAGTTACATCTGAACAAACCACAAGACTTGTGGGACAGTGTCCCCTGGACAGACAAGTCCAAAGTGGAGATGTTTGGCCATAATACACAGCACCACGTTTGGTAAAAACCAAATGTAGCATATCAAGACAAACACTTCATACCAACTTTCATTCATGGTGATGGATGGATGATGATGCTTGGCCAAACTAGTCAGGCAACAGCACAGCACGGCATCAAAACTACAACAGAATGACTGAAAAGGAAAAGAATCGAGGTGTTGCAATGACTCAGTCAAAGTCCAGAACACAATCTGATTGAAATGCTGTGGTGAGACCTGAAGAGAGCTGCACATAAACAAATGCCTGCAAACCTCAAAGAACTGAAGCAACACTGTAAAGAAGAGTGGCTAGAAATCCCCCAAAATGATGTGAGAGACTGATACAATGGTACACTTCAGCTTATTCTTGCTAAAGGTGGCTCTACAAGCTACTGAATCATGGGGGTGTACTTCTCTTTCCACATTTATTCTTCTGCATTTTGGCTTAGATCGTGTTAAATAAATAATGACAGTGACAGCTTTCTGATTCTGCAGTTTGTTATCTACAGTCTATGTGCCACACAGACACGTCATGTGTCATTATTAGTATAGTGCGCTTAACAGAAAATGATTCACATCTCATACTGGAAACTGCTCTCATTTGGCTAGGAGCAGTAGAGGATTTGTTGTAGCGATAGATTTGCATTTATCATAACGACAGTTACAAAATCTGTGGAATGTTCTTGTGTGTCGAATATGTTTATGTTAGCAGGGTTTCAGATTGCAATTGGATAAATGCGCTTTGAGCATATTTTTTTGGGAGAGGTCATCAGAAGAAGCGTGTTTATTATTTGTCTGCACAACATGTTTCCCTACATGCATTTGTGTGTGTGTGTGTGTGTGTGTGTGTGTCAGCGTATCTCTGTGCTGGGCCACATTGGCCTAAAGCCCTGATGTCATATTTCATTCACGGTTATGCAAGTAAATAAGTAAGTAGCACACTGTGTCTGTCTCTGTTGACCAGTGTCTGCCTGCACTGTGTTTTTTAGCTGTAACTATGTGGAATCATTTCCAACCCTAGCTCCCTTTTCTGGTGTTTCCACTGAGACCGCTGAGGTGTTCACATGTTCATGGTACTCATGAAATGAAAAAAAGCAAAGATTGAACCCATTTCACAGGGATTTGAACTTTTGTGGAAGTGCTCTTGTGTGTAATTTTTAAGCCTGCTTCTATGGTTGAAATTACTGCACCAGGGGTACATGCCAGCTAAATAAAGACTGAAAATAAAATTTGTAATAATGTGAGATTCAAGGTCAGTGTCTCATCAATACCTCTAGGTGATCTGGACCTAAAAGTGATGGTTTTCAGTCTGTTTAATGCTTTGAATTAAATACACTATGTGCCAACATTTGTGTGTCTGATGGTAGCAGTCATTATGTAAGACTAAGGCCAAGGAAAGCATTAGCAGCTGATGATCTGTTGCAGAAACTTGTAATCGGGTCTGGTTTTGAGCACATTGAAAAGGTTTTAATAGACTGTGTGCGCACATTCTGAAGAGACTTGTAGATAACGAAGAAGGCTTTCTGGGTGCATGCTTGCATGTAGTAAGCTTTCAGTACCCCCCTCCCCCCAAGTCCTGAAGTCCAGATTCTGATTTCAGTGCAGCAGCCTCTGTGAGTGTGTGTGTGACCTTCTCTTTTCCTCACTTTCCCCTTCCTCCTCCTGGTGTCCTCCTCCTCTTTTTCCACTGGGCAGCAGGCCAGGCCCTGAGCAGCCTAAGCAGGGGTAGCATTATTGGGTTTATGTGGTGGGTAGGCAGACAGGCAGAGGGAACCAAGCCAGATGGATAACAAACAGCACCCACTAAGGTAAAATAGAGCTCTGTGAGTGTGTATGTGTGTGTCTGTGTGTTTATGTGTGTCAGAGTGCAGGAAATGTGGCTGCCAGACCAGTCTCTCTGAAACTGCTGTGCTAGTCACTGTGGTGCCAGTGAAGAGATGTGCAGGGCTCCGTCACAACTTGGCCCTCTCTCGCTTGATCTTGTTTTCTCTCACACTCACATCTCTTTCTGGCCTGCATTATCATGTGTGTGTGGAGGGCGAGAGACAGACTGACCAGTACAAATTATGTAATGCATCTCTTGGGGTTATTTTTTCATTGTTGTTGTTGTCAAAGCACTTTGCTGATGTTCTTTCACCCAGATATAAACAAGTTTTGTCCCCTCCTCTCTGGAATTGGGTTCACATTCCTAAACACAAACGTTGCGGTAGTTCTTCGCTAGCCATTAGTGAACCAACATATAAACATAAGGGGGAAAAAGGGGGAAACGTGTCTGAAAATCTCCTTTTTCAGAGTGCATAAGTGTTTCAGTCGTCCTCATAGTCGACATAAATGTTCTTTTGTTTTGAACACTTTGTTTCCCATCAGTGCAAACAGGATACATAAAGATGTCGGTTTTGTTTCTTCAGTTCATTTTTTCATATGATGGGATGCCAGTGTTAACAAGTGTGGCTCTTTCATCAAGGGGAGAATGTGTAAATTCAACCATATATTTGTGTCGCTCTTCCAGCCTTCACCTCTAGATGGCAACAGATCTACTTGGCTTGTTCTTAAATTCACTAGCGCTTGGTTCATGCATTCTGCTTGGCTAGACGTGGAGGAGCCAGAGACTGTCATCTGTGTACCTTGCTGTTCATGTTTCTCATATTTTCTCTCATGTTGCTCTCAATGCAGCACTTTTCTAGCTCTACAAGAATTTTTCTCATCTCTCTCATCCCACAACAAGAGAGAAGAGAGACAGAGGGGGAAAAAAAACTAACCCAGTAGTTCCACTTTCCATTTGTGCTGTGGCGCCGTCTGTGCTGTTTCACATTTCAGGTGCTGCAAACCATTGTGCCTGTTTGGCCTTGATTGCAGCAGTCTGACTCTGTATACTTTTTTTTTTATTTCCCACTGAAGTGTAAATCAGTTGTAAGGCTGAAAAGATCTAATTGTGAAAACATTTCAGTGATTTCTATGATAAGCTTGCCGTATACAACCTAACTGCTCTTCTAACTGAATCTTACTTAGATAATCTCTAGAAAACGGAGGACTACAGTTTTCTAGAAACTCCTCACAGTAAAGAAGTACAACCTCAAACGCATGAGGAAGATGCAGCAGAAGATGGATAACTGGCTATAATTCATATTTTTACAATGAAAGTCTGAAAGAAGTTGCTCATAATCGCTCATCTTTACATAGTTTCTTAGTGACTTTCAGTTCAAATACCACAACGGTATTTGAACTGAAAGTCACATACACCGCTTTCATTGTTTGAGACGCCACAGGAAACTGTAGAAACCCACGACACTCTAATTTGCTCAGCATGGAACAGCAGAGTCACTAAATGAGTATAGTAATATACACTATATTGCCAAAAATATTCGCTCATCTGCCTTCACACGCATACGAACTTGACATCCCATTCTTAATCTATAGGGTTTAATATGATGTTGGCCCACCCTTTACAGCTATAACAACTTCAGCTCTGCTGGAAAGGCTTTCTACAAGGTTTAGGAATGGGTTTATGGGAATTTTGGACCATTCTTCCTGAAGAGCATTTTTGAGGTCAGACACTGATGTTGGACAAGAAGGCCTGGCTAACAGTCTCAGCTCTCATTCATCCAAAGGTGTTCTGTTGGGTTGAGGTCAGGACTCTGTGCAGGCCAGTCAAGTTCTTCCACACCAGATGTCATTCGTGTCTTCATGGACCTGGCTTTGTGCACTGGTGTGCAGTCATGTTGGAACACGAAGGGGCCATCTCCAAAATATTCCCACAGAGTGGGGAGCCGGAAATTGTTCAAATCTTGGTATGCTGAAGCATTAAGAGTTCCTTTCACTGAAACTAAGGGGCCGAGCCCAACTCCTGAGGAGCAGCCCCACTTCATAACGCCCCTCCACCAAACTTCACACTTGGCACAGTGCAGTCAGACAGGTACCGTTCTCCTGGCAACCACCAAACCCAGACTTATCCATCAGATTGCCAAACGGAGAAGTGTGATTCCTCACTCCAGAGAACATGTCTCCACTGCTGCTAGAGTCCAGTGGTGGCATGTTTTACACCACTGCATCCAACACTTTGCATTGTGCTGGGTGATGTGGCTTGGATGCTGCTGCTTGTTCATGAAAACCCATTCCATTAAGCTCTCTGTGCACTGTTCTTGAGCTATTCTGAAGGCCACGCGAAGTTCGGAGGTCTGTAGCGATTGGAATGCAGAAAGTTGGCATCTCTGTAAACTATGCGCTTCAACATCCTCTGAACCTGCTCTGCCATTTTACATGGCGTACCAATTCATGGCTGTAGTATATTTAGCAGTGAGGTATTTTCAGGGCTGGACTTGTTGCACAGGTGGCATCCTATCATGGTATCATGTTGGAATTCACTGAGCTCCTGTGAGCGACTCATTCTTTCACAAATGTTTGTAGAAGCAGTCTGCATGCCTAGGTGCTTGGTTTATACTCCTGTGGCCATGGAAGTGACTGGAACACCTGAATTCAATTATTTGGATGGGTAAAGGAATACTTCTGGCAGAAGCAAAGCAGTTCAAGATTCAGGTTTGCCACAGGAGCTGGTAAAGTCCGTAAATGGAGGTAAAATATTGAAATAGATAATGTTGCCAAGTAACTCTTGAATGATGATGATGATGATGATGATGATAATGTTTGCCATTAAGGTCACCACAACAACTTAAAAGGTGATGACACAAAGGCCTTAAAAGTGTTATTATAATAAATGTTTCACTGTTGATTTTTGTCAACATTAGCTTCGAAAACTGCTTGACAGCATCTGGATTTTGAATTGACTAGTTTCAATCATTCAGTGAAACTTTTGGTTCATGGGTACAGAGCATTGACCAGCCAATGTTTCTTTTTCCAAGGCTTACCACAGGTGCTCTGCGGGATTTAGTTCAGTACGCTTGGCGGGCCGTTCCTACATTTGATTTTTCCCCTGAGCAAAATATTCTTTCAGCCGGAAGCCCCCAAACTATTCCCATCTCTTTGCATTTAGACCTCTCCCTGTCGCAGTTCTTCCTTAGCTTTCTCCTTATAGAATTTCTGCTATAGACTCGTGGAAATGTGACTCCCTGAGCATATTTATAATTTTAATTCTAGTCATCTTTTCATCACATTAACAATGGATATTTTCTATTAAGTTTGACAATCACAACTTATCCAAATACTGTTTATGATTTATAGGGGGGATATATGTGCCTTATTGTATGACAACCTGATTGTTTGATTGTTTGAAAGTAGATTTTTTTTGCTTTTTAAGTTTCATGCATTGATGAGCAGTAAAGCATTTTTGAAATAAACTTCCTTATCTTTTGGAACACTGCTAATGCGTTATCTACCTGTGCATAATCTTTCTTGCACCACTGATGATCTTATTGTATTCACTAATGTACTTATTTTTGTTATTGTAGTTTTAAATTAAACATAATAAAGGGGAAATAAAAAACCCCTCTGTGTTAAGTATTGTTTTTCTTTCTGCAGGCAGTCTGTGGAATGTCTTCACATTGGGTGGAGCTGGCAGCAGAGCTGGGATAGACCAGGATCACGACCCTTTACCTTTGTCCAATCAGAGCCTTATGTTACTCCTGGTATTAGCCAATCTGACAGATGGTCCTGATTGGCCCAACCCCTACCGCCAGGCTATTACTTGTTTCAGAAACACACAAGGTAATATATGTACACTAGATGTAAAAGACATATGTGATGCAGCATGCGAAAACCAAAATTTCTTCTTTTGACTTTTGACTGGTACTGTACAAAACACATATTTCATTTATCTATCTTTGTTTATTTTCTATGAATTTTTAACTTAAAGATGTCACAATTTGCTGCATCTCTCTTTTGAGAGATCTTTGCAGACAGTCAAAATAAGCTCCCAGACTATGCTGTAGTATCGCGAGACTTTGAGAATCTCGGCAGCATTGTACATGGCGGCATAAATCTAATTACTAAATGCTTCGGTAATTTTTTCTCTCGCCAACTTAATACTAGACAGTGTAAAGGTAATAGTTATATCAAGTTAATTTCAATTATCTTATCACTCTGGAGGACGGTGACGAGGACCTGCACAGTTTGCAACTGTTTATTGATCAGTGTTTCGATCGCGTTGTCATGAAAAAAACCGACAAGACGCCGACTCCCTCAACCAGCAAAGGCACTCCATCCACAAAAAGGAGCCGCCCCGAAGAATCTCCCGAGATGACATCTCCACCTACCACCAACAT